>JAULBZ010009309.1:0-10104 GCA_032360805.1 Neoturris breviconis | reverse complement strand
GAAACCAATCAATTGCAAGCTCATTGACTTAACACTCTTCATCATAGATTAATTTTTTTCAAAATTATTGAATTTCATTATTTTAAAGCTGCAAAGATATCTGCTTTTGGTAACGAATTTTGGAGATGGCTCCTTATACCTATAGTTCTAACCTAAGTATTGTTATATTGGAAGAATAAAACAGGGTTATGACTAGAAACACGGTTCCTACTTACGAATTGCTATATGGATAACAGGAATTTCATCGGAAATTCCATAGAAGAAGAATAAATGTATATTCTGCTTAGAGATAAAATATTGATAAATATCGCTTTGGATGAACGAACTTATTTATTTATTTCTGTATTGATACTATTTTGAGCGAAATATGGAATTGAACGTACAATAATCGTGAATGAAGTCCGCTAAAATAAGAACTTCGTGATGTAATCAAAATTTATTAGAATGGAAATAATAAATAATGGTTGTTTCATGTTGTTTTGTTCTGGTTTTACAACAGATGTTGTTGGAAGTTTAACCAGCCATTATATGAAAGTCAAAACTTTACAACAAAAGATAAACTACAAATATTTGGAACAAAACAAAATTCGTGCAAAACTTTGAAATTTCAACTTGGCACGAAAATTAGAACTTGCTCTAAAAGCTTGGGTACTAGGCAACAAAATTAGTCAGTTCACAAGAAAACCGAAAATTATGTTTTAACTCTACTCGATAAATATCCCAAATAAATATTTAGGAATCTCTCATGTTTTAAAATCGTTAATAGAATATCTCCTAATTTATCTCCATTTCATCTAGGGGGCGCACAAAATGTTTTATATTAACAACTTTTTTTATAGTGTGTTAAAATGGCAGAAAATTCACATGTCTGCTTATTACAAACGTTTTTGCAGAAAAAACATTTGGTGGTCTGACCACGCCCATTTCTGACCGTTATAGTAAAAAAAAATTGGGTTTTATCAATCAAAGCGAGTTTGAGCTTTTATGTAAGAAAATCCTGTACAATTTAATAGAAGATAGATGGAGTGATGATTCCCTCCCCTAGACCTCATAGGGTTAACACTGAGTGAAAGAATACCAAATATAATCTCGTATATGCCCATATATGAACTGCGTGTTGCCATATATGGGATTATTCGTTACTGTATTATAAGAAAGTTAGGATTTGAGCGAGAACTGGATGTTCTTATTTTTACTCAATATTTTAGAACTAAAGTTTCTTTATTTGTTTCTTAAAAATGTAGATATAGTAGCTACTGCTAAAATCACGAAAACCTGTTTGTTTCATACTTCTTTAAATATAGATATAATACTGCATATTTTGTTTCTGTAACAGCTAAAAAAGAGTTGTTCATCTAAATAAGTAAAATCCACGAATCATAGTGACATGTGTTTAGAGGTTGACTTCCCGAAAATGATACACAGTTGTTTCTTACTGTCTGTAAGTTTCAATTCTGAATTTCTAATTTTTATCCTAAATTCAGTACTGTTTCTTACAAAGTTTTTTCTTATAGAAAATTGTAATGTTCTTGTCAATATCAACCATGTCTAAATTTTTGAAGTACATCAGGCTGTGCTATAGAGTAGAAAAACAAGTTTGTTTTTGAAAGAAAACCATTAAAGCCGACTACTTTTGTCCTCATCACAATTGATTTTAAAGGTGGATTTCCACTAGTATAAGTATTTGCTAGAAATATCTAATAATGGAATATCTTCTTTTAATTTTCATATGAAATGTTTTTCCTAGTGCAAATTAGCCTTAACAATTAAAAATTAAGAAGATAGCAAAAAACCAAAATCGTATATAAGTCATACAATTTATTCAGCAGTCTGTTTTGAGGTTATAAAATGTATTCCGTGAGACATTAAAAACTTCCAATAGGTTCCTGGTACGCCCATGCTAGTTGTGCTTCCGTTTATCAAATCGCCAGACCATCGTCCATCTAGCTACATTCAGAAACCGGAAGTAAAGTCAAGAAATTGGAGAGATGTGATTAACTTACAAATGGATGGAAAACAACGACCTATACCAATAAAATCCAGGATTTGGGCCCTCGAATATAACCCTCCCAAATGGAACATAAAACATCCTCTCGAATATACCCCCGCCCCCTTCCCCCGAATATGGACCTATGGACCTACAATCGGTACAACATGATGTAGCCAGAGCATATGCAATAAATCAAGCGAAAAAGGCGTTTGTTTACCGATGTATCATTCCTAAGAAATTTTACTATGGAAATCTTCTCTGCAAGATAGTAACGGAAAATGTAAGCGAAACAACCACTTATCGTAACTGTCGCCATAACACATTATAATAACACTTAAAATTGATTGGTTTATCAAGGTTTTCATAAGATCTGATTGGTTAATATTACCACATAATTTATTAACATGCATTGGTTGAGCGATTTTAAGTTTTAAATTTTAATTAATTAAAAAGTAATATGTATTCATATAACCACAACACGATATTGTTAAATTACATTTCACCAATCTAGTTTCTAGGCATTTATTCTCTATTCATTGCACCTGTTAAATGGGTACTGGAAACAAAGTTGTGCCAATTTCATACTACATGAAAATTTGACATTCTGTGTCATGTTTATTCTTTATAACAGAGAAGAAATATTTTAAGAACAAATAAATAAAATGATTCTCATGCTTGTAAGTATTATTCTACCATATTGCAACTTGATTGGTTTATAGATTATAAGTAATCAACCAGATTAAAGTCCGTTAACGTAGCACCCTCTTTCGTATATTTAATTTAGCTGAATTTTTATGTTTACTTTCAAATCCATCAATGCAATAAATAATATGCCTATCTTCCAGATTTGAAACTTTCTTTAGCAAAATTACGGCGGACATTTTAACCCTATTCAGAAAGTTAGGTGAACCCTTAATTAACATTTTAGCGAAATAATTTTTTTGATGACGTCATTATTAACGATAACGTCATAACTGGAAAATAGGTGGTGCAGAAATCTTTCTTTTTTTTACCACCTGTCAAAAGTATGGTTGCTAGGGGAAAATTATCCCTAGTTACGAAAAGAAAATTATTTCAAAATGATCCTATATAAATTGTAGGAAAAGTCCCAAAGTTTGTAGTCATATAAGCCATTCATTCAAAAGTTATGTACAAAGTTCAGCAGGGGTCTGAATAGGGTTAATACCACTTTGATATTAGGTTTTGCAATTTAATTAGAATTTACTACACTTTTTTTGTAAAACACATTAAATTTTGATGGAGGCAGATGATTTCTTAAATTTTGCTAATTCAAGGCTCGGAGTTTCTTGTTGCCTTCTTATATGCAAATTCAAGTTGTACTGTCATAGACTACTATATCAAAGTTTGGTGATTGTGAAGCCTAACTTAAACTGATTTGTAAAGATAACTTAATATTTTGACATTTTGTACATCTAAAATGTTGCTTATTCTGTGAAGATTATTGGTTATTAAATGATATGCCAGAAAAAAATAATTTCCTTTGTAGATCCGGCTAAAGAATTTCTTATTTCTTTCTTTTTTATCCACATAAGCCGAACCTCAGTTGCTTATAAAGTACTTTCTTATAAAAAATGTGTATCAGCTTTGATATGTTCTATAATAATGGATCCCTATTAGGAGAATTTGTTCGCACGAATTCTAAATGAAAGCATTACATTGGTTGAATGTGACGTCACCGATCAAGTGACGTTGCTTTTAACCGTTGTAACGACTTCATTTAGAATTCACCTATCATGCCGGCATGTGACTTTTTTCAGCATAAAAAAACGTGGTTCTGACAAGCAAACGTCAAAACCACGTCTTTTTTACGATAAAAAAACGTCACGTGCTCATTGGATAGTGGAGATTTGCCTTATTTTAGTTCTTGGACATTTTGTTTTGTGATTTTAGTTAACTTGATACCATCTTTGATAACCTATTATTCTACCACATTACAACTTGATTGGTTTATAGATTATAAGGAACCAACAAGATTAAAGTCCGTTAACGTAGCACCCTTTTTCGTATATTTACTTTAGCTGACACTTTCTATCATATTTGATATTGTGTTCTCTAATTTTAGTTAAAATCTGCTATCATCTTGACAATAATCCTGCCAAACCCTATAAAAGCTTATTCATCAGATCCAGTAAGATTTTACAATGGAAGCGTTACAGCTGATGTAAAGACAGCTAATAACTTGAGTATACCGATATGGGCATTGTTTGAATATAACCGATTTCAGACAGCGACAATAGCTGATACTTTGTCACGTGGTATTGGACAAGCATGTTATCACCTTGTTACTCGATATCAAGAGGTTGATATGTCCTCGCCTGGAAAATCTTATAAATTAAAATTCTTTGATCCACATTTTACAAAATTTGCTGTAGAAAGTCCTTATAGGTAGAACAACTTCTCTAGCGTCTGTACTGCGGACATTGAATAACTCTTTTCCTAATGGGAATATACATGTTTGTAGCAGCGGTTAAAGTATCTTCTGTGATGGACACCCGTCTTTACATTATTTTAACCCTATTAAAACAACTCAGTGTTAAAGTAAGTTTGACGTGTACGTTAAGATGGTTGAGCGGACGTCAGGTATTACATGATTTCTCACGATCACACTAATAAATAAAATACCCCCTTGATCGAAATTGACAAACTAAAAGGACATTTGTATTAATCACTTTTTCAACATCGACTGTACCCAACCGGTAAAAACTGTTCAAAGTCAGCAAAGTAATGTTAAAACAACGTTCTGTGAATGTTATCTTGCTGACTTTGAACAGGATTTTGCCGGTTGGGTATAATGCCAACCATCTTCAGATTAAAGGTTTTGGGTAATTCCGTGGCAGAAATATCGCCATGTTGAGATGTCTCTGGGTCAAGTACCAGCAGGTGAGTGGTTGGCCGCTCCTAGTGCATGGGTCGCGGCGCTCTTAGGTGCCTACCCAGGGGTTCCAATTTATAAAAGTGACGTGACGGATGGCTTATGTGGAATGCCCTTTTTGTTTTAAGATCATTTCTAAAAAATAATCACTTTTGAAGATTATTGGGTGTTCTCTTTTCTACGCAAAATAATATTTACATGTTGTCGATGTTCAAACCTATTGGGCACACGACGGCGTAACAACGTTATAACCGACGTCGTTATGATGTTGTTACAACGTTGTTACGACGATCTGTTCTGGCATGGGATAAGAACCAAAATTGCGTCAGTGGGAATGCAACGTCTAATCAACGTCAAAGGTAAGTTTTGACGTCAGACGGCAAATGTCTTTCGTTGCTTCAGTTTCTCTTGTTGATAAGGATTTGTTCCTTATATAATATTGAATTGCCATAGCTGAATATTGTGATGCAGCAATCCCACGTGTCGTACGACGTATTTGAAACATAACGTCGCCCAACAAATTTTCTGTCCTACGATAAATTTATCGTCACACGACAGAGAAAAATCTCTCTACGACAGTCGTGCGACTATTTGTACCAAAGTGTTGTGAAAATATGCAGAGAAATATTATTACATTGCAATGTATGTTTTACAATGTTTTATTGGAAAGACAATGGAGCATGATTATTCAACCTCGATCCCAGGGCTTCTTCTCTCTTGACGTGTTGAAAAGACAAGAAGCGCTGGGATCGAGGTTGATGATTGTTGTAACACTATCGTACGACAGTTGTTGCGAACAAGCACAATGCTGAATCATGATGAGTCAATCTCTTTCAAGTGAGCACGTGAAGTCATATCAACGTTGAAAATATGTTGTTTTGACGTCGCGACGTTAATAAGGTGTCGCGTGCCGGAAGAATTTATCTTAACTAAGAAACTGATCCGTTGCAAACTTGTTGACATATCCCATTGTCGTCGTTGACGTTCTGCCGTCATTGTTTAGACGTTTTTCCTAAGTCGTGTGGTCACTGAGACATATTTTCTGTTTTTAGTGCTGCCACTCATTCTGCACCAATTATTTTTCATACAACATGGGATACTATGATTGGTGGAAATTATTCACTTCTTGTACAAGCTATAAAAGAGAACACTGTCTTTAATTTAACATTTTCAAGCAACATTGACCCTGAAGATCCAAACAAAAAATGTCCTGTTGAACCTGAGTATTACCGTGTTCGTAAGCACATTTCTTAAAAATCTCACAGTGTAAGAGACTACTGAATTCGGATCTTTACAGCACCTTATCTAGTCGAGGTGTAGAGTTATACGAGTCCGTATTCAGTGTCTGCTTGGTGAAAAACACTTCAGTAAGCAAACCTTGTCCCCAGTGCTTCTTAGTCGTCTAAAAGAAACCCTATGAACGAGGTTTGTTTCGTACAAGCGAATAAGGTAAGGAATTTCAAGTGCATTTGAGATAATGATAATCGTGTTAATCGTTTTTACGGTAATTTAACAGTCTTTACTTTGTTGATTTGTTTTAATTTTTAATTATTTAGTTTCTGTATTTATTTATTTGATAACAATGCACCCCAAATATTAAAATTACGGTTATTAGGAGTTTTTCTAGGGCTCTTTAGAGTTGGGGGAGCGAGCGATTTGATCAATCCTCCACCCCCTTGCATAACTTCTGATATGTTAATGCAATGAAAAAAAAGAAAATATTTTTTGTATGACCACATTATTTTGGCGATGGTGTCATATTGTCAGACTAGAAATATATTTGACAAAAACGTTTTTGATTTTAATTTTTTGCGAGAGGGGGGTGGCAGGGAGGGGGGGAAATTTCGCCCTCCCCATCATGGATATACAATATTTCCCAGGCTCTATTATATCCAGAAATGTAAAACAATTGCATAACGCCCTCATTTCATGCAGAATGAGAGCATCCAACCTCAGTACCCTTGAAAACATGACATGGAAGAGGAAAAAGGAAATTTAGGTAGAGCAATTAATTATATTGTTATATTTACTATCAATAATTGCTCACTTATTACAGAATAAAAATGCCTTGGAGACCAAAATAATACTGTATTTAAATAAATTTATTTTGGAGAAAATAATTGGAAATATTTGGGGTTGTGGTACAAAGTGAGTTAAGTTGGCCGACCGCAGTCAGTGGCGACCCGAAGGCTCCTCTTTCATTAGCTTCTACCACGAGGGTAGGGGAGGGCGCCTCTCCATTCCCAGATCAAGTTCACCTATTACCCCAGCATGCTGGTATTCATTTTACCGACCACGTATGGATGAAAGGCTGAGTAAACCATGTCACCTCACCGGGAATTGAACCCGGGCCGCTTCGATGAAGTTGGAACGTACTGACCACTATACTGTGGTGCCTTGTGGTACAAAGTATCCCCTAAATATAATTAAGACAGAAATAAGAAACTCATATATACGAATATATATTTTTTTCATTAGCACAAATATGGTGTGATTCATCACCAACTTATGTGGAGAAAATAATAAAATCTACACCAACATACGACATTAATGGAACATGTCGAATTAAATTTTCCGCTCAAGTCGATCACTATTACAACATGTGGATTGATGGTTCTTTAACGAATGATTTTAAAAAAAGATGTCTTGGTACTCCTGTAAATGGATTATCATATGTTGACTATTTGGCATCGGTAAGAGACCATCCTAGTGTGATCAAAGTCTGCAGTATAGTTATATCCACTTTGCTACGGACTTTGAACAAGTATTTATCCACTGGGATACAAAATTTTTTCCAAAACTTGTTCAAAGTCCGGAGTAAAGACCCTATAGCAGTATAGTTATATCCTCTTTGCTACGGACTTTGAACAAGTATTTATCCACTGGGATACAAAGATTTTTCAAAAACTTGTTCAAAGTCCGGAGTAATAACCCTAGAACAACATCAGATGACGTTGTTCTAGCGTATTTACTTCGAGCTTTGAACAATTTTTTGCTCACAAATTTCTTTTCAAAAGCAAGTTTTTTTGCAAGATATAAAGAAACCAACTTTAACTAGATGACCCTAGGCTTTAAAACTTTCCGGTTCTTAAACAATGGACGGACTAAGATAGATAAAGACTCTCCCACTCTTTGGTTCTATGAACATGAATAGCCGGTCTAATAGTGGTATGCGTCTAATGGTATGCGTCTAGAGTTTGAACAGAACAGTTAATATTTCCAGCTACTTAAGACTTCCCTGAAACGGTACAGTTATTTTTCGTGCGAAACCTCTTTACCCCAGCTGAACACAGGAATGTCCATCCTAGCACAGATCTTATTTCTAGCTGGATAATTTTTATTTGAAGCGAATTTTCCCCAGCCGGAACGCCATTCCAGAACAGGTCATTTTTCCAGTCAGAGCTTCTCAAACACAGATCGATCTCCCAGTCGATGAGATATCAGCTTAGACCTGCTGATTTTCTCAGCCAGGAGGGGAATGATAGCGCAAGAACAGGTCAAATCTCTAGATATAACTTGGGTAACATGTCTACTGCGGTTTTTTATTAATACCTTTATGTATGGTGCGTTAACCCTATTTTTGGGCTGGGCTTTTTAGAGCTATGTAAGTCTGGGAGGGGGCTATTGACGTCTCCCTTCCCCTGCAAAACCTTTTAAGAGTTAACTCTATTCGGATCGGGCTTTTTTGGGGCTCTGAATAGCCGGGGTGAGGCACAAAGTATCCCTTCCACCCTCTCCTCCTCTATAACTTTTGATGAAACCAAGCTGTAGAGCTCAAACTTTCCAGAAAGTTAGGTCAACAATTAACATTTGTTTTTTTTTTACATAAGCAATTCATTCGAAAGTTATGTAAAAAGGTTTAGCCTAAAAAGGGTTTAGTGCATATGTACGAAACTTGATCAAGTTATACATAATTCTTATCTGAATATTTTAGCGCAAAAATTATTCGGCTGACGTATTTATTTTTTTGCTGACGTCATCAAATGTAAGTGCATCTGTAGCAAAAAAAAAATCTGTGAAAAATATTTTCTTCCATAACTATATACCGAAACGTTTTTCAAGCAAAAATAAGAAGAAACAAACTCCTTTTTTATTGTTTTTTTTTTGCCATTTGTTAAAAGTTCGGTTACGAAGGGAAGATTATCCCTAGTTACCAATTTAAAAAACAAGTTTATTGCAAAATGGATGTAGTGTTACTATTTCCATTGAATATGACTTCATGTATCGGACAAAACATTTAACCCTGCACTGCAATAATTTGAAAAGAAACGTTCCAGATTTCAAAAGCCCGGAACAAATACGCAGATATAATTAATACTGTTTTGAACCCTTTTCTCACCTCTGGCGCAAAAATTAAATAACTCAACAAGACTCAAAATTGCACAAGAAGGTGTGACATCAGCAAGCTTACATGGTGATTGGTTTATTCGGTATGAAGAAACCAATACATTACAAGATCGTTGCTCATAGAGATGATATGTTTTAATATGGAAAATTGATATTATGTTTTTACTTATCTTAGGATTTTTCAACAAAGTATCCTGATTATTTTCCATGTCATAAGAAATATGGGTCAAATTTACCGAACTGTACAGATGACTACGACCAGGTAGGTATCTTAAATGTATAAAATTTTAAAAGTTGGTTAGCAACCTCGTCACCAGGGGTTCAGCTGGCTACCATAACCAAGTCAATGTTATGAAGGTTAATAAAAAAATAAAAAAACAAAGCCATTTTTTTCATTTGCAACAAATTTGAAAGTCGTTCTGTTGTTCGCACACGACATCGTAACAAAGTCGTAACAGCGTTTTGACCTTGTTACGACGTTGTGTGTTGACTGGTTATCCAAAAGTATTCATTGTTGTTATGACGTTGCTTGAATACTAAATTGACGTCATGTACCTACAGGGGGCTTAAGCAACTTAACGAATTGTATTTTATGTAGTCAATCTGTCGTTGAAGAAACGTTGAATACCCAGGGGTTATCTTATAATTTATTTTATAGAACTTCCTGGTCACAAATGATAAGCCTAATCAACTTAAAGAATTGCATTTTATGTAGTCAATCTGTCGTTGAAGAAACGTTGAATACCCACTCCATGTAGTTAAGGAGGTTTTAGTAATTAGTAAAAAAAAGTATAAATAACTGGAAATATTCATACAAATAACGCAATTGGCACGTATCGTTATGTTTTTAGACATCTATGTTAATAAATAAGAA
>JAULBZ010009308.1:0-10104 GCA_032360805.1 Neoturris breviconis | reverse complement strand
AACTCGGTCATTATAATAACCGGTCTGCTAATTAACCACAAATTTATATGGCGCAATAATATATAATATGAACAATGTATTGATACTACTGTCACAAACAAAATAAGATGCGCATTTTGAATCACAAATCATGCTTTTTTATAAAAGTTCAGTTGTACGCAACAATAAAATATTCTTTCTGAACTAATAAAGTAGACAAACTTTTTACTAATTTTTGTGTCTGCTTCATGAGGGTGGTCACCTTTCATTAAATGTGAATTTTCTCTTGCATCTGCATCTGGGTCATGAGAACAAATATCACTATGAAGCAATTTTTGAGCTATTTGAACTCTAAATCATCGACACGGGTTCAGGAACAAGGTGTTTATAACACTGATATTTATACAATAAAATATATGCCAGCCCGTACAAAAATATATACCTGATTTGCTTTCATTGGTTTCATCTTCATCTACTTCAACCTCTTCAAATTTCTCTGGATTCTACAATCATGAAAGAATGTTGTTACAATTCCAGTTATCTTAGAGAAAAATATTTGAAATATTTTATAATATAATATAAATACTTTTTATCTGGATAACTGTCAGATGACAATGCAATGAGGAATTCAATTATTTATTAAGTAAAAGATATGATTTTGTTATAGGTTGTAATCAGCGCTTAAAAAATACGAATAAATAATCAGTGCAGAAGATGTGACGGTTTACCAGGACTTTTGGAAAGTCCTCTTCCACACAGATACATTTCTATTATGCAGCGCAGTGGTCGAAATAAGAGCGATAATCACTGTGGAGGAAGGGTTTTTGAACATAGCTTCAGGCTTTGCAACCTAAAGTTATGCTCACCTATCACTCCTCCACAGTGATTATTTACTCTGAAATTATTTACACAATAGAAATGTGTCTGTGAAGAGGAGTTTCTAAAAGATCTTGTAAGCATTCAGCAACCTTCTTTGTAATATATCAAAATACAAACCTCTCGATACTCAGAAATTTTAACTTCGAAATCACGATTATATTTTTTCAGCTTTTGACGGAGACTTGCCAGAGCCTAGAAGTGAAATATAATTCAATAACAATAAATTGATACTATTGATACTTACTTGTGCTTACAAATGCTGACAGTAAAAAGGGGGTTCCACCTTAACCCACAATATTCACATCAAGCTATGCAAATCCTGTACATAGACCTTTGCCTGGGACTGTGCATATTTATTAAATTTCCAGTAAAAGTTTTGCTTTTCTGTTGGTCGGCAATAACGTAAACAAAAAACTTGAACCAATCTGATTTATTATTTTCTTCAGTTTTCATCGGTATTCTTTTGAACAACAGTGAGAATGCGATAGTCCTGAAAATCCTAGGTTCTTTAAATACTGAGAACGATGTTCATTTGTGGATAGGCCAAGATATCAGATCGAGGTTTATCAACTGGGCTAGAACATGCCTGTTGTGCACATCACCTGAAAAAGTGGTTTTGAGTATTTTTTTCAACTTTTGGGCTGAAAACTATACTCAAAGAAGCAATTCTCTTCAGGCCTATTATACTGTCACCAAATTATCAAACTTTACCTTTGCATTGAGTTTTGCTAACTTCTTTCTGCCATCAGTATCCTCCCATTGCTATAATAAATTGTATTCTTTACAACAAAAATTAGGATTAAATTGGCAGGAATTTCAAGATATGCATAAAAGGGTATAAAATCTTCTTGAATATATTAAATGCATAAATGCATTTACTCTGGCTATTATTTTTTTTACGATTTTGCCGCTTCCAAATAATTGTTTAAAGTGTTTAAAATTAGAGAAAATAACTACGAGAAGGAATGTAGTTTCCTCCATTTATTTCAAACACTGGAAACTAATTTAAATAATTTAAATATAATCACGAAGGAGCAAGACTTGAAATAACAACCGGTCATCACTGTGGAGGAGATCTTTCAAAAAATATTTTCAGCTAATTTGGCTGTAACTATTTTGAAAAATCTCTCCTCCACAAAGATGACAAATAGATGTTACATCAATGAAGATGCCAACAATCAGTTTTTTCCATAACGATCATCTACTTAGGGACCGTCTCAAAAACAAAAATATACTGAGGAGAGTCAGGGTATAACAAATCATTGTATGTGCATACGTTCATACTCACTAGAGGATATCGTACAAAAACATTTTTTTCTGTGTACAATATTGTACGGTAAACGGTCATACAGTTTTGTATGCTAGTATTAATAATCCTGTTAATATCGTACACACAATTTTTGCTATCGTACACAAATTGTCATTAAAAGAAGTACGTAAATAAAGAAGAGAAGTGAGACATCATGGCATGTTCACTGTAGTTATGCTATCTTTGTTGATAAAAATAATTCTGAAGCATACTCTATAAAACATGCAATACAACGAATGAGCCTAAAGGCCGTTTTCCACTTCAGAAATTCGGTAAATAATCATTGTGAAGTAGAGATCTTTGAGCATAGCTTCTGTAGTCTGAAACTTTACTCAAAAATTACTTCTCCACAGTGATTATATTCTCTTATTTTAACCACTGCTTTGCAACTATTACTTTAGAGATGCAAGGTCCAGGATACAGACTGGATGGGTATGGTATTATTAACGAATAATTAATAATCTTACTTTCTGAATATAATCTTCTAAATCAGCAAGACATTTAATATAAAAGTTTGGTATTCCTTCTTTGTCAATAACAACTTTTGATTTTTCATAATCTTTTGATAAATTTTCATATTCTACACAGGAATAAATATATAATTTGATAAGGGAGCATATCCAAAATTTGTTTGCAGAAAAGAGTGCTGAATCAACGATCTTGCATTTGATTGGTTTCTTCGTACTGAGAAAACCAATCAATTGCCAATTTGCTGACTTAACACTCTTCATCGTAGACTAATTTATTGATTTTGGTCTCTTTAAAGCTGTTAAAATATCTGTTATTTGAAACGAATTTTGGAGATGGTCTTTAACAAAAAAAATCTATGTGCAAGGGTCAGTGGTCAAAATAAGAGCAAATAATCACTACGACGGTGTGGTTTTTGAGTATAGCTTGAGTAAAGTTTTGTAGCCTAAAGCTATACTCAAATAGCATTCCTCCGTAATGACTATTTGCTCAACCACTGTCAACGATATGAATATATTTATAAGAGTTACATAGGTTAAGGTAGCCATTAATTGGACCCCTAAATGAGTTTCACTATAAACAAAAGAAACAAATCAATTACAAGCTCATTTAAGAAGAAACTCATTTAGGGGTCCATGTAAAGGCTACCTCACACAGCGAAAATTTTATTGGAATAAAGAATCAAACCTGTTTGTATTTTTGCAATATCGTTTATATTCATACTATTTCGCATATTTTTAATTGTTGTCTGTAAGATATCAAACCTAAAGTTGAAAAAAAGTTAACATATAAATTTTAGCAGCTAAGGGACCATCTCAAAATTTTACTCTAAGAACAACTATTTTTTTAGGGTTAAATCAACTAAAATTGACAAAATGCAACAAACATGAATCTGTGCGGAAGTGTGTTGGGTCAATGAGCTTGCAATGGATTGGTTTCTTCGGTACAAAGAAACCAATCCATTGCAAGATCATTGACTCAGTACTCTTCTCTGTAGATTTTATTTTTGAGACAAGTCCCTAATTTTTCCAATAAATACTTTAATTAGAGTACAACTTTTTATCGATAAAGTGAGCAAAGAATACCAAAATGTTTTGATATTCGTCGCTTTTATTTTATAGCCTAATTGCTTTTATATTTAACAACAATCTTTAGATATAATCCCAAGAACGTATCTTTACTATGACAATGAAAATCTCCGCAATGAAAGGAAGCAATGAAATATCATTGCAATGTTTGCTTAAAAGGGTCCATGATGGGTAAAATAACATTTGATTTATAACTCATGCACTTTCTGATAAAAATAACATTGCATATGTACCTTTTGTCTTTTGCACTACGAACAACTCTTTTAGTATCATCATCATCGTCACTGAACTGATAGACTCTAAATATGAAGTAAAAATTATTAATCAGTGATCAAAATGAAAGCAAATTATCACTGTGGAGGAGGGATTATTGAGCATAAGGGGCCATCTCCAAAATTTGTTTGCAGGGAAAGAGTGCTGAATCAACAATCTTACATTTAATTGGTTTCTTCGTACCAAAGAAACCAATCAAATGCAAACTCGTTTACTTAACACCTTTTATCGTAGATTAATTCTTTCTTCTTTAATAATGCTAAAATATTTGCCTTTTGAAACAAATTTTGGAGATGATTCCTAAATACTCTGCTACTGAGACACTAAACAGGGCTTGAAATAAACAGCCGGTGGAGAGGTTTTTAGAATATTTTCAGCCAAATTGGCTGAAAATATTCTGAAACATCTCTCCTCTACAGTGGAAAAGGAATTGACACTCCGACCCATATCCAAACTTTTAATTTGCTTGAAACTTAGTACTTTTATCAATTTGGGGTTGAGGAACATGCTGGGAGAGTTGAACATTTAGATATTACCGGTGCAATTTTTTTTTTATGTTCAACTTTGGTTTCCGATATTTTTAACACCACACTGTATTATTATTACTAATTTGACAATACTAAGGCTATGGATACGTCGGCTCGGTTATAGAAGAGTTCTAGGTGTAATAAAAAATTGAAATCCCCTGTTTCCTATTCTTGAGTTAAAGATATTTCATAATAGCGGCTTTTTTCGAGTGCCGTCGACGGCCATTCTTCTTCCTATGATTTACGATGCATTTTGTCAAAATTAGTACTATTTTTAGAGCTTTAAAATTTAAATATCTTAAGAACCGTAAATGGTATGAACATAAATGACCCCTCATTTTTGTTGTCTTGAAATTGCCACCGGGGGATCGGCGCACCCTCCTCATCCAATTCTGGCCAGCATTTCCTTTTTTAAAATTGCCTGGTATAGGCATTTGAAATGTGGTTTCGATCACATGGCTATGGCCTCAAAAATTTCCAACTAGATGTTAATAATGTGAATTAAAAGTGGTCAAGATTTAAGAGTTTAACGCATCTTGGTACATAAAAAACAAGTTGACTATTTAAAAACTGCGGAAGGGGCAGGATCCGCACCGACCCACACCCCCTCGCATAAATAGGGTTAAAATCTTAGCATCCCTATATTAACCATCCAACCCTACCCACCCCACCCTGATCCCGATAAATGTCTCTTCTTCCTGTCCAGTTTTCCGGCAGACATTTTTGGTCAAATAAATGTATTTTTCTTACCGGGATGGAGCTGTTAACTTAGGTCTTTGAATTTCATCTTCTTCACTTTCTTCAGATTCACTTTCGGAGCTACCAGCCCTGAAAAATCGCGACATTTTGTGGTTATTTTACTCGTATCACAGCTCTTTGCTGCCCATCTGTACCGTCCACCAGAAGTCTGTGTCACGTTTCTGATTCTAAAAAGAAAGATGGCTGCCACGGAGGATACTTCATGTAACATCCAGCTGATACAGGCATTATATCAAAACACTAAGCCCTGGACACGAGGTTGGCGCCCTCGTTCAAGGTTTTGTATCTCGGTCGTCGCGGCTGGCGTTGGACGGGGTTTCGGGTCCGGGACCCATGAAAGTGAGACCCAAACATGAAAGTGGAACCCTAAAAGTGGAATCCTACAATTAAAAAAAATCTTGATTTCACAAATAAACGAATTAAACAGAATTCAAATTTGAATTGAATTCGAATCGTTCTGTCGCCCCATGCAAAACCTTGTTCAAAGTCATCAGAAAGTACGCTACTCGCTAGAACAACTTCGAAGTCGTTTTTCTAGCATCTTTACTGCAGGCTGTGAACAAGTTTTCACTCACTTCCACTTTCACCCCACTTTCACACCACATGTTCTACAGTATTCCATCCAACGGTGGCAACATATTGGATTCAACATCATCTAAAATTTCGCAATGTTGGATCCAACGTTTTTACACCATATCACTCACAACCAAAATGTCAGTCAACCTCGTTTCCAGTCCTAGGAACAACCTCGTTTCCAGTCCCAGGAATGACAACTCTGGCGCTTTGCTCGAGAATCCGCAAAACAATTCTCCCGGAAGCTTATTCTCCGGAATTATGACCCTGACCCTCTGATGCTTAGATGAGATAATTTCCACGAATTGCCAATCTGTACTAGTTTTCTCTCTTCCCGTTTTCATTACAGTAACAACTAACTACATACTACTACTAGCTCATACACTATAAAGATAGTTTTGCCTGAAGGTTTTGAAGAAAAAGAATTTCCCGATTATTCTCTATTTCTTCTCCGGTTTCCGAATTTAGCCTACTGATGACTAAACTACCTAGTCTATTCGAACACTTGCACAGTCATAATTAAAGAAACAATAATGAAGATGAACTTCAATGATAAAGATGAACACAAAAAGGACGAGGAAAATGAATGTCCATAATGTGATTAATGTAGAAGAAGATGGAGTATATTGTAAAAATTGTGAAAAATGATGTCACTATGAATGTCAAAGAAAAACATGAAAAGATATAAAAGAAACGTATGGAAAGAGAGAGGATTCACATGCAACGAATGTCTAAAGATGATGGGTGTGAATGAAGATAACATGAACAAAACAATTATAAGAAGAAGAGAGAAAGATTGCAAAAAAATAGACAAAGAAAGGGGAAAAAGTGAATGAAGAAAAGAAAGAAGAGGAAACGAAAGAAAAAGAACAGAATAACAACAACCAAAAAAAAGTCGAAAAGGAAAATTGGAAAGAATGGGGAAAAAGTTGAAGAAGACGGTGAACCTGAAATAATAGTGGTACAACAAATAATAGAGTTATAAACAGAAGAGGAAAATGACAAAGAAGAAGGTGAAATTAAACAAATTAGAAAATACTTGATAAAGAAGGAAGAACAAGTGAGATACTTAACAGAAACATTGAATAACCTGACAGTAAATAGAAAAATGCATGGAAGAGAACAGAAGAACAAAGTAAAGAGATGATGGGAAAACTAATGGGAAAGAAATTGAAAAAGGTGAGATTGTGATAGAACAAGTGAAGATGCTAACTGAAGAAAAGAAAATGAAATAAAAGCAGACCGAAAAAGTAAAAAATGAAGTAAAGCTATACCAAGAAATTGTAGAGAAGCTTACATTAGAGGAATAACTGTTAGAGAATAAAATCAAAGAAAAGTGTCAGAGATGTGGGAGACTAAAGAAGAAGCAAAAAGAGAAGACATAGGGGAGGAAAAAACTAATTGAACAGCAACAAAAGAAAATAGTTGCATATCAAAGCAAACTGGAGAAAGAAACAAAAGAATGAGTGGAACAAGAAGATAAAAAGAAAAGGTTAGGGAAGGAGATCAGAGAAGTAAACTAGGTTATAATAAAGATCTAGAATCAACATGACAAAAGATAGAAGAACAAGAAGAACAAGGAAAGAGATGAAACAGGGTATGAGAGAAAAATGGAGGAGTGTTACGAATATGGGAGAATATGGAGGAGAGTGCAAATACGGATTCAAATGTAAATTTGCACATGGAGGAAATGATGAAGAAGAAAAGACATTGATACAATAAGAAAGACAAAGAGAGAATAGAACAACAGGACAAAACATTCAGATTGGAGAAGAAATAGAATCTACTATGTTGATATTTGCATTTGTTCTGTCGACCTTGGCTACGATAGGGGTATGACCTTAAACGTGATAAATTGACGTTTTAATAGCCACTCCATGTACTTTAATAGAATAAATCCGATATGAAAAATATATTTCTTAGATGTGCTAAATTTTAAATTTTGTCAATTTTAAGATATGGCGGTATCAAACTTAACAGTAAATTGCATTTTTAGTGCATCCAGGTAATATATTTTTCATATTCCCGGATAGATTCTATTAAAGCATGTGGAGGGGCTACCAGAATGACATTTTATCAAGTCCTCATCGTGCCCCAAGTCAAAAACTACATTTTGAACAAAAACTGACTGATGACGTCATAATATATATATATTTTTTATATTTCTTTTTTTTCAAAAGTTTGATGTCTACGCTGTCATGCGGCAGATGACTCATCAATACTTGCACAAGAAAAGTACTCTTACAAATGAATTTGAGCGGATTAATGACAAAATATCTTACCTTAGGTACACTGATTGGTGCTAATGGATGGCGATAATAGAAAACAACAGATGGCTAAACAAATATACATATTTGATAATAACAGATAAATAGAAGTGTTTTGATGGTTAAGTAATTGTATGGTGGATATGTATGAAGCAGTAGGAACGCGAGAACGAGAGGTGACAATGATGAAGGAGATGAACAGGAGAGCAGTGACAGTAGTGGATACGCCAGCAGGAAGTACAGCGGAGATAAAAGCAGAGGAAATAGTGAAACAAGGAACAGTATCTGGACCACAGCTGTCCTGCATTGTGAAAGTGAACCACAATGGAAAAAAGGCTGAACCTTTTGTATCATCAGAACTGTCAGCTGTTGCATTGGCATGATATACTGGGAGCAGGGAACGAGGAAAATGTAGAAAAAGTGGGATGGAATCTGGAAGAAATGGAAACAAGAAAGAAGTACACTTTCAATAATGGAATTGAGAAGAGCCATTACTGGTAATCAAAACTGGCAAAAACAAAATTGAAAAAGTGGAAATAAAAGTGGAAAAAGAAAGAATTGAAAGAGCAATGGAGCAACAAAATATAAATACTTGGGGAATTACGTCACGGAAAAAAGAACAGTGGAAAGATAGATAGTGGAAGCAAAAAGAAAAACGAAAGGAATGATAATGGAAACAGAGAGAATAGGATATGAAAAAGAAACTGGACGATTGAGCACCCAAATACAACTAATGATATACGAAAAGACAATTATACCAGCAATACTGTATAACCTAGAAACATGGAAAAATTGGAGGAAGAAAGTTTGGGAAGATATGTAGAGGATACAAGCAGCCTAAAAAGTTTAAAAAAGATATTCAAACCGCCAACATCAACACCATATTGGGGCATATAAGTGACCTTCAGAAGTGGTCATTAATATTTGGCACAAGGGGTGATTCAAGAGACCTCAACGTTCTTAAAGGAGCACCTTCCCGTGTTTGTTTACATTCAATTTTTGAAAAGTAAATCTGATAAATTAGTCACACATTTTATCTAACATGGTTGCAATATAAAGCAGGCCGAATATTATACTAAAGAAACGCGCAAATAATGTAAACAAACTTGTAGTTTTTTTCCGCATTCAATTAACCACGCAGTATTATGAACGAAAATAAAAAAAACTTCGTAAAAGCTGAGTTTGATGATGTAATGGAGGAGAAAGAAATCTTTAGGCCTCCATATTGAGTTGATTTAGTATCCCTTCAACTTTTGTGTGACATATACTGACTTAAAATAATAAAAAAAAATGCTTATCTTTTTAGATGTGAATGAAATAAACAACCTGTCTAACAAATATAATGGCATTATGCTGAACCATAATCGAACGCTGAACCATAATCGAACATAAGAGTTGGTTCACACCGATCGCATAAATTATGAGACATTTTACGAATTTCAACGAGCAATACAAGATACAAGTAAAACGTAAATACGGGAACTGACCACCAGACATCCCTTGAGGTATCCCAGTAGACTTAAGACTTAGGGCTTAGGATCTTGATTCTTTTTGCAAACTCGACAAATTCTGCTGTTCATAGCAGCCTAGTGCCCAGATTCATGGAACATGTTCGATTTTTTGTGTCTTTAGGGTTGCTACCGAAAATTTATGGCTTTTTAATTCGGAATTTTTGCTTGAATTTTACATTGTCTCAAATATTTATGTGATTGCTTGTAGAAAAAACGAGAAAAAAAGACTTACGAGAAAAAAAAATAGACCCATAAAGGCACGAGATAATTATAGACCCACGGAAGGCACGAGGGCACGTAACCCACGATTGCGCGAGATCCACGAAATTTAGCGGACTCGGTGTACTTCGCAGCATTTTCTCGCAAGACGTCGAGTTTGTGGTACAGGCTACACCGGGGACGGCTAAATGGAGAGTTAGAAGAAGTGGAGAGTTACGATTTTGTGACGTCATAAATGGAGAGTTAGCAAAA
>JAULBZ010009307.1:0-10104 GCA_032360805.1 Neoturris breviconis | reverse complement strand
GAATAAGTTTTTCTTTCTTTAGAAATTTGGCGGGAATTTAATTTGGCGGATGACGAAAATTGTTTAATTTGGCGGATATTAAATTTGGCGGATAACGATTATTTTTAAATTTGGTGGGAATTTAATTTGGCGGTTTTAGGCAAAAACCGCCAAATCCGCCAAATTTTCTTCCCGCCAAAATTTCTTCCCTTAAGGTATCACTTTTCATTGGCAGTCGTGTCGGCGTCCCACTTTTCTTAATGGACCATGTTCACGAAGTGCTAGCTTTTTGAAATTCCATACAGCATTCGTGCCAATATTCTAGAAGGGCTTGCCAAAAAGTTTTTAATTTCGTCCACTCGGTCCCAAGTTTTGAGCAAAAAGGGTCCAAATTAAATTTTAGCTCCAATGAACCGAAAAGGCATGGTACCATCCTAAAATTTGGTTATGGCATGCAATATTCTGAGACCACTGGCCAATTCTTTTTCGATTTTGTCAATTCGGGACCGAGTATCGGCGAAAAGACTTCAAATCTTTTTGAGAATTTGAATTCTATGAGGTTTTGACCACATTCACCCAAATAACATGCTTAAAATGATAGGGAGAAGTGGGGACTTTTTGACATTTACATTTTCTATGAGACTTGACCATGAACCTTTTTTGGCAGACATTTTGTATCCTGAGGAAGGTTCTTAATCAACGATAAGAGATTTTCTTTTGAAGAAATTTTAGAATTTTAGGAATTTAATTCTCTGTTTGGATTTTGGAAAGCTTTCTTCTTCAATTTTGAAATAAATATTAATGTTACTCACTTGGGTCACAAAACATAATTACATTATTTAACAACTTTAATAAAATATAATTACAATACAACATAAGAATATTTACTTAATAAAATAATATTTTTTAATTTAAAAGATGTTATTATATTATAATGAACTGTTACATTGTTCTATTTTCTAGTGCTCCTTTATTTATTTTTAGTTTTTATAAAAGGGCTAGTAAAAACCATCATGCAATAATAGAATTTGGATTTTTAGATGAAGCTATAATATAACATTGTTTTGTAACATATACATACATTGTAACATATACATACATAGTATTATCTTATAACATATGCCAAGTCTTTAAAAACAAAACTACTGTAATATGATAAACATATGTGTAAACATAATGCTATGTAACGTGTTCCAATTGTTTATATGACCAGAAACTTTGTCAACTTAATAAGGACATGAAATCCTAATGCCATGTACTGGGTATTTATCCTAGATGAAATTTCACTGCTCTCCTCCACAGTGACTTGACATAATTTTACCTTGACAAAGGTGTTTCAATTGTTTATTTAACCTGAAACCTTACCATCTTAAAAGCATATTTTAAACACTGTATATATAATGTATGTATGTAAACATATTTGATGTGCTTAGGTTGTACTTTCACTTGATGTGGTGGGCTACCTTTCACTTTCACTTAGTGTGGTGGGCTACTTTCAATACCGTACCTTTGATCTCACATTAGATTGTATTTAATTCTAATAAACCAGAAAATAACTGATGGATATCACATGTGGAGGAGCATTTTTTAGAAAAACACTCCTTCATGCCATAGGTTAGTGCAAGCCTGATTATAACAGGCTAGACATCACCTGTGGAGGATTATTTTCTGAATATAGTTTTCAGCATTGAAGCTGAAAACTATATTAAAAAACATTCTTCCGCAGGTGATGTATGTAGTTATATTCAGGCTTGTATTGACAGTTATATTTTATAATATTTACAATATTTGATAATGATTTTTGGTTTTAGTCTCGTATAAGCTCAACGTTATTACCAACTGCTGCTCTGGTTTCAGCCATTCCACAATCTCCACAACAAATCAATTTGAGCAGGTCACCATCACCATTGGCACGCGCTATTGCATCATTTACAAAAGTTGGACAATCAATTATTGGTGACACCTCACCAAAAAGGAAGGAAAGTATAGATAAAACTTCAAATGTAACTCAAGAAGACAGCTCTAGTGGTATTACCAAAACTCCTTCTAGGGGAAGATCAGATATACGTCGTAGTAATATGGTAAAGAGACCTCCAATGCCTCTTCCCACTAATCACAGAGAAGAAGATGGTCAAGTTATAGAAGATGCATATGCAAAAGTGGATAAAAACAAGAGGAACAGTGATAGGGTAAGAAAGTTGTTTGAGGCATTCTTCAAAGGTAATGTATTGTATTTTTCTCAAAAAGACCGTGTTCAAAATGAACACCACAGTCGAAATAAAATAATGACTGTGAATGACGTTTTGTAATCTAAAGCTCAAAATATACTCCCCCACAGTGATTATTTGCCCTTATTTCAACCACAAACAAAATTATTTGCACATTTACATTTTCAATATACTTTTGATATATGGAAATTACAACATAACATCTTAAACATATTATGATTACCATTGCTTAAAATAAGAGCAAATAATCACTGTGGAGGAGAGAATATTTGAATATAGCTTAAGACTATGAAGCCTGAATCTATACTAAAAACACTCCTTCATAGGTGATATCCAGCAGTTATATTAAGGCTCGAATTTCGTTTCGCACTACTCTGTCAAAAGTTTTTATTTTAAAACTATAATATAACAAACAGCAATAATCTGTTCAAACACATGTATCACACTGCTAATAATACCATTCCATTCTATTTAATGATGCTTCTATTAATATTTAATTATTTATTTTTGCATTCATTATCTTGTATAAGTTTAAAGTTGAACATAGATAGGTTGAATGGAAGTATTATTCTATAGTATTTTAGTATAAAATGTTGTCTAAATTTATCATGAGTAGATTCTCATAATGTATAATACTGAAGTAACAGAGTGGTAAGTTGATTTTCTTTCTATTTGATTATAGCTTCTTCAAAACGTTGTTTCAGATGGAACTTATTCTGATGACGAAATTACAAATGATATGAACGGTTATAGTACTGTGCAAATACACTCAAAGAAAATAAACCCAAGGTTAATAGAAAATCATCAATCAGTAAGATCTACTTATGATGAAGATGTTCATTCAATCCATGAAAGCATGGATGATCATGTTATAAATGAATTACAAATGCAAGCAATGTTTGAGGATTCAGAATCCATTGATCAACATAATTTGGTGGAAGAAGAAAACATTATTCCTACTCAAGAAGTTAGAGTTAATGCTATTGATTCATCTGTAGATGATCAATGGATTGAAGATAATTTAGTTTCCGATGGCCAGTTGCTTGAAGATCGTTCAATTTCAGAAGGACAGATTTTAATGTTGCCTAAAAGATCTGTAGAAGAAATTAGTGATGCCCAGCGTATTTATTTATCGAATGAAAATCTTGATTGTGATTATATTTTATATGCAGGAGATAACTTTGAAGATACGAAACAAATATCAACTCTCATGATGCAAAATGCTTCTTCAAATAGTTCCCTATCTGCTTCTAATTTTATCTCACCTGAGAATCTTATAGATAAATGTAAAAAAGAAAAATCAGAAAATGTTAACAATGCTCCAATAGAAAGACACCTAAATAGACAAGATCATATACGTAGTGACACATTAGTTCCACCTAAGGTTTCATCTGTACCTACACAGATGTCAAAATATAGAGAAGAACAGGCTATGGTTTTTGAACAAGATAACATTCCTATTAAAGAACAGAACCGCCAAAAATCAAGTCCTAATGCTAGTTTAAATGTGCCACTTATTGAGTATGTTCCTAAACAACGCATTCGTAGATCAGATGCAGATAATGCTGATATCAGTGGAAATGACAGTGAAAATCGGCAGGTTCCAGAAAATTATTTACATATGTCACCACGAAGAAGTTCACAAAATAGTTCACAGCAAGGCCACTCTGCTCCAATTAGATCTAAGAGTAGACAAAGTAGCAATAGTAGAATTATCAATTCTGTGCCTGTATCTACACAAGAATCACCTGCTATTCGTAAATCAGAAACAAGAGTCAGAAAATCATTAAATCGACAACTTATTGACACCATAGACATCTTACTTACACTATCAAACACAGGTATAGATGTTAAAACTACCTGTGGGGAAGTGTGCTCAATAATCTTGCTATTGATATATAATAACTGTGGAGGAGTGATTTCTGAGCAAAGCATCAGGCTATTGACTCTTGAAACAATATTTTATCTTTATTTTATTAAAAGCTATTAACTTAATACTAAGTAACATTTTGTTGCATTGCAATGTTACATACTAAAAATTAGTCTAGATTCTATAAGGTACCATTTTGTTTTTGAAGTAATATGAATTTATGTAGCTACTATACATTATTTCCAGAGATCCTAATAACGATAGAGAAATTTAATAAATAATAGCAATCTCCCGGAAGTGAAGTGAAATCACTTTCCACCATGCTATATTTTGCATAAAATCAAGCCTTGGAATAACTGTGTTTTTGAGCATTTGAGTGTCTAATTGCAACAGGGGATGGGAGCTGTTTTCGGGGAGATTGTTTTGGAACATTTTCAAAATAAGCAGGGTGGTGGTATAAGGTGTCTAAAAGTGTTTGTTTGTTTTTCATAGTTATGTGCAAAAATATTGTCTATTAGAAAAGGTGACTCAAAAATCAAAAATATATTTTAAAAATCTCAAAACAGGAACTCCTCTCCCCTCCCTATGCAATTAGGTACTCGTGAGTATAGTACAGCTGATACTCAATATAGACATACTCATTCGCAGGTGATATCAAGGCTTATAAATATGATGAGTATGTATCTCTCCATCTTATGGATCCTTTTGATTTATGTATATACCTTATTTTGTAGTTTCTTCACCGACTCAGAAGCAAGTAGCACAACAACGTATAAATCTTCTACAAGCTATTGCACAAGAAAATAAACAAGTAAGAGCAATATTGAATTTGAAAACTTGGCATTGGGTAACTTGGCATTGCTTTGGCATACCTATTCATACATTCTGCATTATATAAGTTTTTGATTTTCCTAAATCGGTCATCATCTGGCTAATTTCCTCATCAGGTTATGTTGAATTATGAAACGTGAGACAGGATTTATACCGTGCAGGAGTGTTTTTTGAGTACTGTTGTTAGCTGTGTACTAAAAAACACTACGCCACAGGTGATGACTGACAGTTGCTTTTGCGCTTGCTGTTAATCATGTGCTGAAAACTACTTTTGCTATCAGTTTAAATTCAGTTAAAAATAAACATTATAGACACGCAGTGCTTAAAGTAAGAACAAAACAATCACTGAGTTTGATAGCCTATTCGGTGGCGGCAGTGGTGGAATCCTGCTTTTCTTAATAGACCATGTTCCCGAATGGCTAGCTTTTGAAATTGGGTACCAGCATTTGTAAAAACATTCTAGAAAGGCAATTGGACTTAGAATTTTTTGAAATTTAACTTTTCTATGAGACTTTTGCCTTGAATCTTTTTTTGGCAGCCATTTTGTTGTATTTTGGGTGAGCTCTCTCTTAAATTTTTTGACATAATAAAAAATATAAAAAATAATTTTTAAAATTTCAAGAATTGATTTTGGGAAGCTTCCTTCTTCAATTTTGATTAATATTAATGTGTGTATTATGTGTATGCTAGAATTTATGCTCAATAATCACCCTTCCACGGTGATTATTTATTCTTCATTCGAGCTCTGCAACAACATCACAAGGAAACCAATCAATGTGTATTTTTGTGTAGTCTATACGAAATCCACATCATCTGGAAGCAAATACTTCAAGCACATCTTCTTTGAATGATCTCTTACTACCACAGCAACACGATCCATTAACACAGCAGGTTCTACTATTAGAGGCTGATCGCAAAGTCTTACAAAATTTAAATCAGTCATTAGTGGAGGAAAATAATTCTTTGCAAAGGATGACTTCAACCTTTAATAAACAAGGTAAGATGGTATTTTTGTTTTGCTCATTCTAGTTTGAGTTATGTTAACAAAATAATACTTCAGTGTGAATTAAATCAAGGGTTAAAATAACCGCCCATCATCACTGTGGAGGAGAGGTTTATCAGAATCATTTCAGTTTTATTGGCTGTATTGGTCAGGAGTTTTGCGCCAAAAGGGTTTGAATTGCATTTTTGGTCCAATGGACCGAAAAGGCATTGTACCATACTGAAATTTGGTTATAGCATTCTAGCCAATATAACGAGACTGCTGGCCAAATGTTTTTCAATTTTGTCAATTTGGGACCAATTATCGGCTAAAAAGGGGAATTTTGCAAAAGTTGGAATTTTATTGATATTTTTGATTTCTGTGAGACTTTGACCACATTTACCAAAACGAACAAATATTTGACCAGAATTATATTTGGACTTATTTTGAAAATAACTTTTCTAGGAGACTTCGACCATGAATCTTTTTTGGCAGACATTTTGTATTTTGGGGAAGCTTGATTTTTTGAGATGATAAGTGATACTTTTTATATAAATAATTTTTAAAATTTTAAGAATTGAAGTCTCTGTTTTGATGTTGGTAAGCTTCCTTCTTCAATTTTGAAATAACCTCTAATGTTATCCACTTTGAGGCCGTAAAACATTAATTACTATCATAAGTATAAGTTGGTTTTTACAACATTATAAATTACTCCCAATACTAATAATTAGAAATAATGAATGGTATTCATTCAAAGAAAAAATATTTTTCTATTGTATTGTTTTATTGTCCAGTTATCTTTATTCTTAACAGATGATGGAAACCACCTGTTAAAAGACTACTGCTAATAGATACCATTTTTTTCACATGTTAAATTGTGATTATTTTTAATATACTTATCTTTAATGATCCCACAGAACATAACAACACAATAATATATTTCATAAGTTAAACTAGATTATATTATTTAGTGTATCATGATGTTATGATGCATAATGTGTGTATCCAATTCATACCCAGCACAATAATATATTTTATAAGCTTTAACTAAATATTATCATTTAGTTTGTACATTATGCTATGAAGTGTAATGTGTTTTTCCAATTTATATCCACTGTGGAGGAGTGATTTTTGAGCGCTGTTTCAGGCTATGATATAAAATTTCACTTATTATTATTATACTATTTGCTATTTGTACTGAATTGATGATGGTGGATAGTGCAATATAAACAGTAATCTCCATCTTTCTTCTAGATTTAAAACTTGAGAATGAAACTTTAACAAAGCATGCGAAGATCTTAAAAAATGAAAATCAAACATTAATGGAAACAATAAAGAATGAACATCAAACAAATTATCCGGATTACTTACGTAGTTTTACATTAACTGGGCTATCACCACCTCAAAAGGTGAATTTTAGTTTCAACAATACAATATCCTAATATCAGTAAGATAATAGGTAGAAACATGGCATGTGTCAATTAGCTTCCATTCCAATGGGCAAAAACTTGTTCGAGGTCTGCAGTAAAGATGCTAGAATAATGTTACTGCAGAGGAATGCTTTTCAAGAATAGCTTAAAGCTATACTCAAAAAATCCCTCCTCCATAATGATTATTTTGCTATAATTTCGACTACTAGAAGGTTTAGGTAGTTCATAATCACATTGGAATTTAAATTGAGAAACAATTTTAACATGATAAATGTTTTAAAATCAGTTTGTAAAAATAGCTGGCAAGTTATGTCCAGTACATGAAATGGGAGGGAATACTTACTGTGAGAAAGTGATTTTCACAGATGAAGTCATGTTTAGAAAACACATGGACGCAGTGATTATTTACTCTGATTTCGTACACAATTTGTCTGTTTTACCACCCTTCCTCTTTCTGCTTTTAGTAATGAATCATTTTTATTTTGATAGGTTGATGATGCATATCTTTTGCAACTACTATACACTTATGATGAAAAATTAAAAGAAAAAACACAGCTTATCAAATCTTATGAAGTATGAAATCTGTTTTGCGTATATATTTTTTTCTTGTTATATTTTACTGAAATTTAACAATTCTTAATTATAATCTCAAACAGTGATCAAAATAAGAGTAAATGTGGAGGTGGGATTTTTGAGTATAGATGATTTGTAGCCCGAAGTTATGTTCAACAATCACTCTTACATAGTGCTTATTTACTCTTAATTCAATCACCATAGTGTGCAACACTCCTCTGAACCCCCCCTGTAAAATTGACCCCTCCCTATATAAGTCAACCCCCACCTAAAACTCGAAAATTGCGAACCTTTATGGCGAACCCTATATACAAAAAATCTCTTGACCCTCTCTAAAATATTTTTTTTCAATATTATTTTTTTTTTACAGTAAGTGAAATAGTTAAGTATAGTCTTTCGCAGGCATTCGGGAATAGTGAGGCAACGGGAATGAGCGACAAATGAGTGCGAAGCACGAATGAGCACGCAGTGCGAAAGACTATAACATTTTAGATTTCTTCTTGATCTTTAATCAGACTTGCAGAATAAATTAAACACTTTAAATTTACTCCCATTGACGGGGGTGGTGCATTTTCTATATAAACAAACTCTCCTTTGTATTTATTTCAACACCTAAAGTTTATTTGCATGAATGATTTTGTGATTATAGCCAATAGAAATTGTCATAATTGTTCTTACACAATAGGTTTCAAAAATCTTAAAGCGTGCAAATAAATAATGTGTTCAAAAAATAACGTTCTGAAAAAACATCCACACTAAATATTTTTAAAATATAATATGAATATTTTTTAAAATTTTGATAATGCTTCCAAGTTCGTTTTATGTGACAAAAATTAGGGATGCTCAATTACACTCTGAACCAGTCCACACAAGGGTAAACGCGAACAAATAAAACATAACTATATGGCAGCAAATCAAAATAATTAAATTAGTAAACCTTACAGAAAATAGAGTCGTAGGTATATAAAATAAACTGTATGGGTCCATCGTTACGTTTTTTATATTTGTTATGAGTCCGCAGTTTCTCTTCCTGATGACTTGCAAGGCAAGGTAAACAAGTTCAGCTAAATGTTTACATGCTCCCCCAAGGATATTAACGGATATTATCATAATTGACGGCGAAACCATTCGGATTGATAACAATTAGAGTGTACACACAACACACAAAACTCACAAAACGCTTTACATTTTTCAGTTTTTATTCCAGACTTTGGAAGAGACAAAGTTCCTAAGAGAAGAAAAATACCATAACAAAGTGAAAGGGAAAACACGAGGGTTTTTTTTTTATAGCTCTTCTAGATAAAATAACAAAACGAACGAGTAAATAAAACGAGATCAACCCAAATACCATATTGTAACGAAAGTAATAAACTACACCATAACTTTAAGCAACAACATCTTGCTACAGTATTTTAAATCATAGTAGTTCTGTTTAATTTAAGTTTCTGGCTTTAAACTTCCTTGTGTACGTTCATCGCTTCTATCTTTTTTGCTCCATTTCCCTGAAGTTTATGCTCTCCACACTACGGTACCGAGATTTCAATGAAAATCTTGTAGTCAAGATCTGGACTACAAGGTGCTAGAGCATAGGCGAAGCGGTCACGTGACTAAGCTGCAAGTCTAAGTTAAGTATAGATTTTGATGATTAAAATCAATAATTTTAAGAGATATAGTTGTTATTGTTTCAAAATGATATTAGAAAAAATGTTTGCATACTATGACCACTGTCATATTTTTGTTCTAAAATCAACTTTTTGGTACACTTTAAGAAACTAAATAACTAAAAACTAAAAAAGAGTAATAAAACTATGCAGAAGGGTGTTATGTCAATGCACTTGTAGACTTAGTACTCTTCTCCGTATATTTTGTTTTTGAGACATTCTCTAAATTTTAAAAATGTAAATTTACTAGATTCAACAAAAAATAAAACTACGTATGAGCGGTATTATGTCAACGAGCTTGCAAGGGATTAGTTTCTTTGGTGCAAACAACCAATCCATTGTAAGATTATTGACTCAGTTTTCTCCTTTCCTCTTTTTTTATCTAAATTATGCTTCTACGTTGTGAAGAAAATATTACTTTATATTCCTTTTATAGGAGAGACTATCTCAATTTGAATTGCACCCACAAGATATTATAAAACACCAGGTGAGATATATGGTTTTATGCTTTAATATTATCTGTGTATTTATTTCAACGCTTTGCTGTGCA
>JAULBZ010009306.1:0-10104 GCA_032360805.1 Neoturris breviconis | reverse complement strand
AAGGGGTCCGGTTTTTATGGGGTCCGGTTTTTAAGGGGTCTGGGGTCCGGGTCCGGGTCCGGTAGGTAGATGATGCCCTTTGTAGTTACTTTCCATCGTATACATTAGTACTGAGCATATCACTCCCATTGTTTATCTAACAATCAAAACTCGTTGAATTACTTTTACTGTTATGTAATAATTATAATTTGAGATGTAGCAACACACTTAACAATCGATCAATTGTAATCGTAAACATAACAAAATAAAAATAAAGTTTGCACCACCATAGCATGATGATGCAATAAGAACGTATGTGTTTTTTTTTGTATGGAATGAACGCGACAACATGCATTAATAACCATGTTATTCCTACTGTTATCTTGGCAAAACTTAAATTCAGAAGAAGAAGTATTTGTTTATCTATTTTCTTCTGTGTATACAGACAATATAATACCAAAACAATGTAGGAGTATAGTACATTATTTGAAAACAATACAATACTGCTATTTAATTTTTTTTCAAACTTGATTAATCTGGTTCAAGGTTATAATAGAATTTTGATATTAAATCTATTTACCCCCTCTTCTTAAAAAAATCAATAAATAAATAAATACATACATACATAAAAAATAATATAAAAAATGCTGATAGCTGATTAATTGCACTAAAAATTTGTAATTAATGGAATTAATTGTTGTTTTTCTGAACTACTGCAGTATATCCATCGGCAATTTATTTGATTGAAAAATTCTTCATAATGGACAATGTCAGACATGTATAAAACCAAGTATCATTTAAAGAAGCTGAATGTAGCAGCTAAGTACACTAACTGAAAATTTTCTTAAGGTATAAAAACATGTTGTCAATGTCAGATATGGTAATTCAATATACACTAAATAGGTAAGAAGAATCCAAAATTTGATTTTGAAGATAACATTCCCAGTGAGCAAAATCGTGTTCAGCAATAAAGGCGCTAAAACAATGTTGAACTAGTTTTTGTGCACTGAGTTTCTCCTATATTTGTAAATATTTGTAACAATCAGTGCTTGAGCATAGCTTCGTACAACAAAGTCTGAAGCTATGCTCAAAAATCCCTTCTCCGCAATGATTATGTATTTTTATTTCGACCACTGAGATATACGTGCCATTCTTCCAGCCTGGGCCTGAATTCCAGCTGATTGAAATTTGGATCTATGGAACTTAGCACCCTGAAATTCCAAAGTATCATTTTTTCTTTGCTGTGTTTTCAGGCCTGACGTGTAAGAGTGAGTGACATGTCTGCTGACAAAACTGCTGACAAGTACAGTGTAGCTAGAGAGAACATTGTGAATTTGAATTCGGTAACACTGAATTGAAAACATGTTCTTAGAACAGTTATCAACTTAATTTAAGCTACATTTAAAAAGAGTACAGAAGATAAAGATTGGCCTGAAACGAAGCGTGTAAATGTAGCTATAGTGATGGGTAGACATCAAGTTTGAACATAGCTGCTTAAAATCACCTGGGCATCACACACAGTTCAAAGTTTTTAGTAAACATTTTCTTCTTCTTCATGTTTTATTTAATATTTCTTTCTTGTTTAGATAATTAATACATAATTAAATCAGTAAAAATTATTATTTTCTATCAAAACAATGACCAGATCTGAGTTTACAAAACAATGACATATGCAACGACTGAATCAGAGTTTGCAAAACAATAACATAACAGCTCAAATAACTATAGGTTCAGTGTAGATTATTGATACATCATATTATTCCGCAATGAATAACGAGCATGCTAACGAGCAAGTTGATGAGATATCACCTAATCATGATTCTGGTATTAATTTTCCTTCCATTGAAAATGAAAATGAAAATGATATAGACTTTTTGAATACCTGTGAACTTGTTGAATCTGAAAACGTACCTCCATTATGTGACAATAATGACATGGATGATAATATTATGTCTTCCACACATGAAAATACTGCTTCCTTTCTCATAGTTGACAAAGATACCACAACTTTGAGTTCATGCTCTAGTGCTGAAATATCTAGAAATAGAGATGAATTTATTCCAGATTCCTTAACGAACTCGTTAGTTATTTTGTCTTCAAGTCGTGACCAATCTGATTCTAGGAAAGAGAGTAGTAGTTCCAGTAGGAAATGTAGTAGTTCTAGCAACATATCGCAAACATCACCAAGCACTGATAGAAGAGAAACTAGTCATAGTCCTCTTAATGAATCATCGTCAAACACTGTCGATAATAATTTCATCAAGAAATTGATACAGGATGCATATGAAGCATCTGAAAATGAAATTGAACAAGCAAGTATGGAATATGATGACTCATGGCAACCTTGTGCGGAATCTTCACCCGCTAAAGTTGAACCCCGCTTAAAGATTTACTTACGGGAACTTTCATTTGACGAATTAAAAGATTTGAAAGGTGTAGATCTTATGGCGCCTGTATTTCTTGCGGTAACGGATGAAGCTGATGATAATGTAAATGATTTAAGAAGGAAAACAAAATCTATTGAAGATTTGTGTAGCACCGCTTACTTAGAACTAGATGGTAAGTACAAGCCAGGATAAAACTGCTGAACATCACCTGTGGATGAGTGTTTAGCTCACCAAACAAAGTTTGGGTTGGCTATTGCTATCACTTTGTGGTGGTGGGCAGCGGTCTGCTTTTCTTAATAGACCATGTTCCCAAAGAGCTACCATTCTGAAATTTGGTAACAGCATGTGAGGCGGCAATTTAGAAGGACTCACCAAAAAAAATTGATTTTATCCACTCAATCCAAAAGGTTTGTGCAAAAAGGGTCCAAATTGTGTTTTTGTGACACCATCCTGAAATTTGAAATTGGCACTCTAGGCAATATTATGAGACCGCTGGCCAATTGTTATTTTATTTCATCGACTTAGGACTGATTTTTGGCAAAAATTCGATTTCTATTAGGATTTGACCACATTTATGAAAATAATAAGTGTGGACCTAGAGAATGTTTGAAAATTATTTCTGTATGATACTTTGACCATGAATCTTTACCGTGATATAAAATGATATAAGATATTTTTTAAAAAAATTAATTTTAAAATTTTAAGAATTGAAGAAACAATTTTAATTTTTGGGAAGATTCCTTCTTTAACCCTATTTACCATAGGGGGGGGGGCATAAAGTGCCCGCTGCATTTTCATTTGGCGATAATTATTTTTCTATTAATGGTATGGTATTGAAATTAGGTGACTATTCCCAACTTAAATTTTTTTTGGAATTTTTATGTTATTTTTCCAGAGGTAACCTAATTCTGAACAGGGGGTAAATTTTTTGAAAATGTAAAATTTTTTAAAATGATATGTAATGTTGTTAGGCTAAATTTGGAACTGGTATGTGTTAATTATAGAAATACTGAATGAAATGCACAAAAGTATTGAAAAATACAAACCATATTTTTTTCTTCATATTTTACAGACCAAAGTATAGATTTAACAGACCACAGAACAACTATTACTGATGATGTCATAGCAGGTACTAATGACATCATCAACTCACACATATTAATTACAATGTGTTTGTATTGCGTTTTTCTATGTGTGTACCAATTTTCATGCCATAAGTATTAGTGGTTCGGAAATAAAAGACCAGAAACTTTTTACAATATTTTACATTTTTTTGACGTCATCAAATTACAAAAAAAAGATTTAAAGCTGTTAGCATTGACGTTTTCTATAAATGTACCAAGTTTTATGCCATTACTATTTGTGGTTTGGAAATAAACGCCACAGCCAATTTAGAGCATTTTTCGTTATTGATGACATCATAGCAGGTATAAATGATGTCATCAAGTCAATTTTTTTGATCAAAGTGTTTGTATTGTTTTGTTCTATAAGTCTACCAAGTTTCGTATCATAAGCATCGGCGGTTCGGAAAAAAATGGCCACGGGCACTTTATGCCCTCCCCCATGGTTTTGAACGGAAAAAAAGCTCATGGTTAATAGGGTTGATATATTTTTTAAAAAAATATAAAAACATTAAAAACCAATTAGGGAATGAAATCGTAGTTATAAAAAGATGTTTTAGTTTTAATACCAACAAATATCAGAAACCATAATCTATTGGTTATTAAATAAAATAATATTCTATGTATATAGCCTATGTACATTAGCATTACATGTAGGTTATATACATGTAGCCTTTATACATGTGTCATGGTTTCTTTACAATATTAGTGTCTTTACTCCAGACTTTGAACAAGTTTTTGCTCACTGGGATGATGTGTGCAAATCATTTATTTATTTATTGCAATCATAGGCATAAATTATGACGCATTTTGTGAAAACTAAGGGAAGTCCCAAAAGATTTATCTTATACAATCATGGACGTAAAATAAGAGACATTTTATAAATTAAGACAATACACTTCACAAGTATAACAAAAATGCAAAAAACGAGAAGTACCTAGAGATTTATCTCAGAGATTTATCGAGTAGAATTAAGACTTAGGATCTTAGGACTTTTTGCAAACTCAGAGAATTCTGTTAGTCCCAGCAGCCTAGTACCTAGGCTTTTGGAAAAATTCCAATTTTCATCTTGCTAATCAAAGTTGAGATTTCGACTCTTTGCAAAGATTCCTCTTTGTCTACAGTATTATTGTCTATGATTGTATACTTGTCTGGTAGACTTAACACTTAGGTCTTTTTGTAAACTCAACAAATTCTAATAATCCTAGCAGCCTAGTGTCCAGGCTTGTGGAACAGTTTTGAATTTCTGTTCAGTTCATCTTGCTAATCAAAATTTAAGTTTTTTTTGTCTAAATTAAAATTCCGTGTTTTTGCACGAATTTCACTTTGTGCCAAATATTTATGACCATGATTGTAGGTTAAACTTTCACTCGGTTTGGTGGGCTGATTTCAATGCCATACCTTTAACTGAATATAGCTTTCAACTTTGCAGCTGAAAACTATATCAAAGAACACTCCTCCACAGGTAATGTCTGGCAGTTACATTTAGTTTTGCAAGTACAAGTAGAATATTATTCAAGCATAATTGTTTTCATTAATTTCATTGTTTGAAATAGGAGGATATAAACACTGTGGAAGGTTAGAAAGCCTGAAGCAATGCTCAAAATTCCCTCCTCCACAGTGATTATTTGCTCTTATTTTGAAGAGTTAAGCATAAATAATATTTGCCTAGGACTTTAAATATCTCAGGTAATCGGACATTCTAAAATTACACTTGTTATTGAACCTGTACAACATACTGTTAATAGTAGGTAAAAGTAGAGTATAATATTCACTGTCGAAGAGAGTTTTGTAGCCTAAGGCTATGCTTAAAAATCGCTCTTTTTGTGAGGAATTATTTGCTCTTTGCAGACAAACAAGGAAACAATGAACAATAAAATGTAAATGTCTTCCTTCTGCCCTGCTTTGAAATTTTAATCCTCCCATTTATGACTTGTTTTATATGATTTAATTACAGTATGACAAACAATACTTCATTGATTATATAAGTGATTAGTAATTAGTAAACAATTTTAACCCGTTATAAAGTTATGCTTCCTATTCTAGTGTTTGTTTTCAAGATGTTATGCTGATTAAATTTGATGGTGTTGTTGAATGTGTAGATAACTATTATTATAACTGGTAAATAAGTTCTTTTATTCAATAAATATCTTAAACTTTTTGGTTGTAAAAAGTAAAAAATCTTTTATAGCATGTAAATAATATAAAAGTCTGAAACATAATTTGATAAATAATAAAATGAGCTTTGAAATTGTGAATTGTGATTATATAGTATCTAAATCAAAGTAAAAACGAATAATCACTCTGGAAGAGTGAGTTTTGGGCATCTGAAGCAGTGATTATTTGTTTAGAGCACTGCTCAAATCTTTTAAATAGAGGGATTTCCAAATAACCAAGAACTGTGGCAGAGTATGTTGTACCCTTAAACTGGTTAGTTTGAAACTTCAATATTCTCTGTCACAGTGTTTGTCATTAATTTAACTGGAACCCTGGGGATATGTTACTTCTATATTAATTGTATGAATGACAGTGCTTTTAAATAAAAACCATTGTTTTAAGTATATTCACTGTAACACTTCTTAAATAATACTAATTAATTTGCAGCTTAAAATTTTATTAGATTTTTAAATAAAGACTGTGATCCTCTGCAAGAATAAAAAGTGAATAAATATTATTGACTTAAAATTATTTGTATCATTGCTTACACATGGGGATGAGAGTTAAATTATCTCACAATTGATATTTAACTGTTCAGTGCTTGAAATAAGAATCACTGTGGAGGAGGAAATTTTGAGCATAACTTCAGGCTTTATAAAGCCTTTTCTGTTGTAGATACTCAATCACGTCAAAGAAGTAGATCTGAACTACCAAAACACCACAAATCACGTAAATTAAAACCTTCGTCTTTATCGTTTGACACAAACTTTCATGAGTTACCAGATGATGAAGATTGTACAATAGATGAAGTAAAACACCGTTTAATAAGTCTAGCAATGAGTACCACTTCAGAGGACAATCACTTCGCCTCAGTAACAAGTGATCAATATAATGAATCAATTGATGACTCGTTAGAAGACCAAGCTATTATTGATGTGTTTGTTAATAATGGTATGTATGATGGTGTACCAGATGAAAGTAGTTTTGACATGTTGAGAGAAATGAATGAATCGTTAATATTTGGTGAGAAGACGGATCAAACAAGGTAATTAATTATAAGCTAATTATGTAGTTAATTATAAGATGATTAAAAGTAAATAAGCATAGTAATAAGTAGGAACCCAATATGCAAAAACTCGTTAAAAGTCTGCAGTAAAGACGCTAGAACAACATTATTTGACGTTGTTCTAGCATCTTTATTGCAAACTTTGAGTGAGTTTTTACCCATTGGCGAGGGTTTCTATGGAGAAAGGTTATATGTCATTGTGCTTGAAACCAAGTCTCAAAATAACTGTTGGAAATTACATGTGGAGGAGTGTTTTTTTAATACAGTTTTCAGTTTCCAAATCGAAAACTGTACTCAAAAACCACTCCTTCACATTTGATATTCAACAGAGGCTTGTGCAACTGATTAAGTTGTGCATTGCAAGATTGGTGACACAGCAGATGCTCTCATTCAATGAACAATAATCTTTGCATAAGTTTATACTTCGATTCATCTTTTTTAATGCTATCAGTTCCATAGCAATGTTTGATAAATTTTATTCTTGCTTTGTTAACCCAGGACAATTTTGGTTAACATTCATTCGGACTTTCATAGGGACAAGATAAGGCATTTTGGTTAGTAATGTTCAGTCGAACTTACACAGGAGCAATTGAGATTACTTGTCTGCTAAACAATATTCATTCTGATTTTCATAGGGGCAAGATGAGACCATTTTGTCGTTAAACATTCACTTGAACTTTCTTAGGGGAAAGATGAGACATTTTGACTGGTAAACAATTCATTTAGACTTTTATAGGGACAATTCATTTGAACTTTTTTAGGAGAAAAATGAGATATTTTGGTTGGTAAACATTCATTCAGACTTTCATTGAGCCAAAACGAAAATTCTAATTGGTAAACATTAATTCAGACTTTTATAGGGACAAAATTAGACGATTTAATCATAATTCATTCATTCAACATATTCGTACCGAGAGAAGATGAAACATTTTGCTTGTTAAACGTTCATTCCGAGCTTCATAGGGACAAAAAGAGCCTATTTTATTGTTAAACATTCATTCTGAATTTTATAGTAGCAAGATGAGACTTTTTGGATAGTTAACATTCGTTCAGACTTTTATAGGGACAACATGAGGCATTTGGTATGTTAACATTTCTTTAGACTTTCATAGGGGCAAGATGAGACTGCTTGGTTGTAAATAATAATTTCAACATTCATAGGTGCAAAATGAGAAATGAAACGTTAATTTGTATTTTCTTTGGGGCAAGATAAAACATTTTGGTTGATAACTGTTCATTCGGACCTCATACGAGCAGGATGAGACATTGGTTGGTAAATATTCATTCCGACTTTCATAGAGGCAAGATGAGATTTTTGGTTTTAACATTCCTTCAGACTTTCATAGAGGCAAGATAAGACATTTTGGTTATTAAATGCTTTTTCAGATTTTCATAGGGACAAAATGAATCATTTTAGTTGGTAAACATTCATATGGACCTTCATAGGGGCAAAATGAGACAATTTTGTTTGATACCTATTTGGGTCGGCTTCGGGAATCTTCCAGTGTGCCAGGTTTTGTAAATAACTTTCCTTGTGTTAATTCTAAAGTCTTGAAACTTTATCACATGTAGTATAATCCTAATTTACACATTTTTAAAAATTTTCATAGCTGTAGCATGCACTCTTCAAGAGTTATTGCTCATTTCTTGAAGCAATCTTTGGTTTGCCATCGTCAGCTGAAAAATAACTTCCAAAATATTTTGTTCTTTCTGATTATTATAAGGTCAAGATGATACATTTTTGTTGTTAAACGTTCTTTCTGACTTTTATAAGGTCAAGATAGACATTTTTCTTGTTAAACTTTTTTTCTGATTATTATAAGGTCAAGATAAGACATTTTTGTTGGTAAACGTTCTTTCTGACTTTTATGCTGGTCAAGATGAGACATTTTTGTTGGTAAACGTTCCTTCTGACTTTTATAAAGGCCAGATGATACATTTTAACTGATAAGGTTTACTTTGTGTTATGTAATTTAATTCATCTGCATATTCTTCTTTTAGTGATGAAACTTTTGATGCTAAACTTAACCGTCCTGATAATTTAAAATCACAAAATGAAACTGGTAACTAGTTTATATGTCATTTGATTAGATTGTCACTTTCTAATGTCAAATTCAAGCCTGGAAATAACTGTCAGACATTACCTGTGTGTTTTTGAGTATTGTTTTCAGTTGCCAGATTACTCACTGTGAATTTTCGAAGTTATCTGCCCTTGAATGTCAACCAACTTGAATCTTTTGCATTGATTGTCTTAAGGAGGTCACAATGAAGTTTCCAATGTTTGGTTTCACAAGATTATTGACACAGGGCTCTCTTCTGCAGCCAGCTAAATTTGAAACAAGTTTTACCTATAACCAATAAAATCGGTCAACTTGGTTGACTTAATTTTTTTCTGAGCTAGAAAAATTTCTGAACTAGAGAAATTTTAAGGCTCATAATTATTGAGAATGTGTATAGATTAATCTAAGCAGTTGGTTGTACATGTTGAAATAACAACTGGTAATACTGCGTCTGTGGTAAAGAGTGTGGAGTCAACGGAAGAAACCAATCAATAGCAAGTTTGTTGACATATGACCCTCCTCTGCAAATAAAACCCTTATATCAACGTCTAGGCCTACCATAACATGGTTGATGGCTTGTTGTATAACTGGAGGTTGAAATAAACAAATCGATGAAAAAAATTCAATTGAGGATAAGAGTATAAGAGTGAATAATGATGTGATTTAGAAACCAAACAATTAGTGGTCGAAATATGAGCAAATAATCATCGCAGGTGAGTGATTTTTGAGCATAGCTTCAGGATACAAAGTCTGAAGCAATGCTCAAAAGTTACTCCTTCGCAGTGATTATTTACTCTTATTTTGACCACTGACAATTACAAGACCATTGGTAAAGAGACTCTGCGCAAAACAGTTTCATTGTAGTTGAAGTTCTAATGCTAATAGAAATAGATCAATTTATGTTTTCAATTCATGTGAAAGCAATGAGACCCTGCTAAAACAGAGAAAATGGAAAAAATGAATTATAGTTGAAACCTGATTTCCCTAAATATCAAGGAATTGAAAAACTAGTTTGAAAGATTTGGGCTTTAAAAAATCTGGGGTAATCAAGAGTTAAGGGACCAAGATAATAATTTGAAAAATCATGGGACTCTAAATAATACAGTGTTCGAGAATAAACTGATCATCTGAAACTTCTTTGTCAAGCAATAGGCTTAACAAGCTCTGGTAGCACATTGTTCTTATTCTGGGCCATGTCATTATACCTTAAGGGAAGAAATTTTGGCGGGAAGAAAATTTAGCGGTTTTTGCCCAAAACCGCCAAATTAAATTCCCGCCAAATTTCTAAAGAAAGAAAAACTTATTTTTTTATAAATATTTACACGATCTAAATA
>JAULBZ010009305.1:0-10104 GCA_032360805.1 Neoturris breviconis | reverse complement strand
GCCAACTTGGCTGAAAATATTCTGAAAAATCTCTCCTCCACAGTGATGACCGGCTGTTATTTCGAGCCCTGCTACTGTACGTCAAGTCTGTATGTATTGATGTGGTGCAACTTGTGTAGAAATGGTAAGTTACCAATTTGTCAACTCTTTCATCTGTACCTCCAATGTTCAGACTGGACAGAATACCTAGTGAGTATAAACTTGTTCAAAGTCCGCAGTAAAGACAACGATTTCAACATTGTTCTTTCGTTTTTACTGCAGATTTTGAACAAGTTTTTGCCCACTGGGTATCAAGGTTCCAAAAATGTTACTTATAAGCACTATGGAAGAGTATTACTTAAAGAGACACTCCTACACAGAGTTTATTATTTATTTGGGACCCTGAAAATGGGAATTAGAATCTTAGGCTATGTATATATGTTTGATTTATGTTTCAACTCAAATGCACCATACTAGGAAATTTGTGAAGTAAAATCTATACAGTACTCTGTTTTATGCCAATCTAAAAGTTTCTAAAATCCGTTATTTGAGCTAATGAGGTCTTATTCCCTCACACCCAATCCACACATCTGATATCTTCTACAAGCTAAGCGTTTCATCTCAAATGTTTTTAAAAAAAATTGTGAAGAAGGGTACCAGGGGTTACAATAACTGTCAGTCATCACTGGTGGAGAGATTTTTTGGATTATAATATTCTGAAAAATCTCCACAGTGATGATAGTTATTGGAACCCCTAGAGTGCTGATTTGATTGGCTTCTTGCCGAAAAAAAACAACATTCGCTTGCTCGTGGAGATGTCTGGTCGAAGTACTAGTAACTGAATTGCTATGGAGGAGAAAGCGCAAAAATCTCTCTTCCATGGTGATTCTTTATTTTTATGTCAACCACTGACATTTTCCATTCTTTGCAATTTTATTTTTGCCCATAACAAACGGTTTAATTTGAGGTGATCCGATGTCAGTGATCTCTAGAATATATTGCTTGAATAGATTTTATTTCTGACCTAAAAGCGACACGAAAAATTTGGTCTTGTCAGACTTTCATGATTTGAATGATTCAATGAAATAAGCGTGAATAATAACTGGGAATAGATTGGTTCTTTCGTGCTGAAAAAACCCAATCAATTTCAACTATTCTTATTTCCCACTCTCCTACATAATACTCACGCTTATTTCACCCTCCTCCCAGTACCCTTTTTAGAAGGCCAAAGAAAATATGTGAATATATTATGCTCGGCCGTGTTCAAAGATCAAATAATCATTGTGGGGGAGTGCTTTTTGAGTTCCTCATCCACAGTAATTATTTGCTCTTATTTCGATCACTGGGAAACTTGGGCGAAAACTTGTTCAAAGTCTGCAGTAAAGACGCCAGGACAACGTTGTTCTAGCGTCTTTACTGCTGACTTTAAACAAGTTCTTGCCCACTGGGTATCTTCTGGTCAGTAACTTCTCAGATCTTAATTTGAAACTTGTTTGCATGAAAGAGTGCTGAATCAACGATCTTGCAATGAAGAAACCAATCAATTGCAAGCTCGTTGATTTAACACTTTTCTGAGTCAATGATCTTGCCATTAATTGGGTTTTTCAAAACGAAATAACCTGAATAGCGAGCTCCTTGATCTCTAATGTTTTTCAATTTACGTAGGATATAGATTAAATTTGAAATCATCTTAGCCCGAATTAAGATATTTTTTAGTTTTTATTCGTTATGCGTATTCTTCCTTGTGATCAGTTTGCTGACACTAACCAGTGTTTAACAGAAGAGCAAATAATCACTGCGGACGAGTGTTTTTTAGTATAACTTCGGGCTATGGCTGAAGCTAAGCTAACAACCCCCACCACAGTGGTTATTTTCTCTTATTTCGACCACTGATAACACGTATCGGAAAAAAACGTACGTAGTATCAGCGAAAAAGGATGGTGTGTCAATATTGTAATTTTACGAACAAAACCAAAAACTTGTTTAGAGTTCGCAGTAAAGACGCTGGAAAACAACGTTTTCAACGTTGTTCTAGCGTCTTTACTGCGGACTTTGAACAAGTTTTTGCCCACTGAGAACAGGCAAGATCGTTGACTCAGCACTCTTTTTCGCAGATATTATTGTTTGGAATAAGAGCAAATAATCACGGCTGGGGAGTGGTTTTTGAACTCAAAAATCCCTCTACAGTGAATATTTGCTCTTATTTCAAATACGGTATTATTTATTCATGCTTCAAATAATCTAGGTCTGTTAAATTTTTTATTTTGTGATGTCTATTTTGCATAACATGTTTCTTACTAAATCGCAGGACGACAATGTCAACATTGTTATCCGTAAAGGAAATAATTGTTGACAATATTCAATACCTTTCGATCGATGTCGATCATAGGAGGAACTACCTAATTACCGCGGATCAGGGATTTTTTAATGTAGCTTCAGGCTATTACAAGTGACATCGATCAAAAGATATTGAGTATTGTCGACAATTTTTTTCCTTCACGAATAACAAAACTATAAAGGCTGAAGCTATGCTCAGATTTCTTTCCCTCTGCAGTGATAATTTACTCCATTTCGACTACTAAAATCTGCGAGTTATTGACGAAATGATTTTAGATTTCGCGCAATAAAATAAATCAAGGTCTGTCGATCTTCTTTTTTGTGGTGATAAAAAAAAGATTTCCTTATCCTAAGGTAAGCCAACGGGCAAACACTTGTTCAAAATATGCAGTAAAGATGCTAGAACAAAGTTTTCAACATTCTAGCGACTTTCAAGAAATTTTTGACCATTGGATTAGCGCTATAATTAATTCCGATTCTGCAAGCCTGAATATAACTGCCGGATATCGCCTGCGGAGGAGTCAAGCTGAACACTATACTCAAAAACACTCCTCCACAGGTGATGTCCGGCAGTTACATTCAGGCTTGTTCTGTGTAGTATGTACTTTTTGTTGTTGTTGCTGTGTCGTTCTCAGTGGGCAAAAAATTGTTCAAAGTCAGCAGTTAAAGGACGTTGTTCTAGTGTCTTCACTGCAGAATTTGAACACAAGTTTTTGCTCAATTTTACATGGTCTCAAGTTACTTCAGCCTGGCTCTGTGGAGGAGTATTAGGACAGTGCAGTTATTATTTAAACTTCACTTAAGAAGCTCCTCCACTGAGCTTATTTGCAATTATTTGGGATGTTACAGTGTTCGAAATAGGAGTAGATAATCACTGGAGAAGGGATTTTCGAGCATTGAAGCTACGCTCAAAAACCTCTCCACAGTGATTAATTGCCCTTATTTCGACCGCTGTTGTTATCTGTTTTACAATATTTTCGTAAATTATTTTCTCAGGTGTTTTTAGAATTTCTCAAATATAAATGAATGCCAAACGCAAAATGGGCGCAATCATTCGAAACTTCGAAATTTTATCAGTTCAAGCCTGAATATAACTGTCGGACATTACCTGTGGAGGAGTGTTTTTTTAGTATAAAAAAACACTCCACGTGTGATGTCCGGCAGTTATTCAGACTTGCAATTAGATAAACGATTAAATTTTCATGCAATAGTTATGCGAGTTGACTGAAAATAAAGCTGCAAAGAAGGGTTTTGTTGTCAGTATCCTTCCAATTCATTGGTTTCATCTTTCCGAATAAACCAATCAATTGCAAGGATGTCAACTTACTCTTCCAAGGGTTAAAATAACTGCCGGTCATCACTGGAGAGATTTTTCAGAATATTTTCAGATAATTTGGCTGAAAATATTCCGAAAGATGTCTCTTCTCCACATCAGTTATATTAACTCCATTCTTCTACTTCTACTACAAACAAATATTTAATTTTAATGTGTATATCTGTCCTTAGGGAAAGGAAGAAGATCATCTGCATCCACTTTCAATTATTTACGTTTTTCATCTCGTACTATGTTTTTACAAGTACCAACCTCGTTCCCAGAGTTTCTTTTTGAAATACGGAGAACAGTATGAAGTGACAAGAAGCCTTAAGGACAAGTACAAGAACTAAAGATTTCTCTTACGACTTCGGGTTGAGAAATAATTCTGCGATCAATAGGCCACCAAGATAAACTCGTTACTTTTATGAAATATTTCAATGATTGCATGAGCTCTACGGTGAAGAATAACTGAGTGCGAAAGCCAAAAGAAGACATTTTGTTTGTAGAAATTGACATCACACACCATGTGATATCAATTTCTAACAATGGAATGTCTCCTTTTGGCTTTAGCCCGGAATTTTCCGCCTCCTGGAAATTAAGCTCGGAAAACTCTTCTTTGTAGATGCAGCAATGGTCAAAGTAAGAGTAAATAATCACTGAGGAGGAGAGACTTTTGAGCATAACTTCATGTTTTCTCAAAAACCACTCCCTCGCAGTGATTATTTGGTCTTATCTCGAACACTATACACTTGTTTCATGTATCGTTTGCGCAGACTATACTTTTTTTTGTTACACAGTGCTGAATCAATAATCTTGCAATTGATTGGTTTCTTCGGGACGAAGAAACCAATCAATTGCAAACTCATTGACTTAACACATACTTTTTTTGTTACACTGCTGCTGTTCAACTCTTTTACCTTAATTTTATTAACGACATTATCGCTTATCATAATTGTGAAATAAAGCAAGCAATATTATCGTTCTTCTTCCCATTCTTAAAATGTGCCATGTTCCTTTTTTCCGTTCTCTTCACAGCAAACAAATAATTGTAAGCTTACTTTACTGAAGCTACAGGTCACTTTCTACTGTTGTAATGGCTTCATCTAGAAGAGTCATGGTCAAAAAATTCTAGAGAATAAGCTTCCAGGAGAATTGTTCTGCGGAATCTCGAACCAGGTGCGAGAACTTCGAGCGAGGCGCCGGAAAAAAAATACCTATTTCAGGCAAAAAATGGAATAAAAGTCAAAAGTGCTTTATGTTATTGATTCAAAATCTGATGTGCAATTTGCAATTTCATAACCTTAAGAATATCTATTGAGATAATTTAGTTAAACGCTTTAGTTGTTTTTGTGGGACCCGACCTGAAGCGTTCTCCAGCGAAAAATATAAGTTCTTAGTTCGTCGGGAAACAAATAAGTAAAATTTCAGATTAAATGAGCTTGTCACTAATGTGTTGCGAAATGTTTACTCGCCAACTGTCAACGAATTAACTTCGTCAATCACAAAAGTCTTGGGAATATAGGTTTACTTGGCATTTTCCTTTGTTTTAAAAATGGAAAGTATTCCAACTTACTATTTGATGAAATTTACCTGGCTGGGATGGGATAGATAAAAATGTAAACACCATTTGCATTTTTTTTTTTGAAACGATACAAACAAAACATAAAAATAACACTGCGCGTGTGTTAGTTTTAACTCTATGTTCGGGCTGGGGGCTGAAATAGCCCTCTCATTTTGGGACTTTTCATACAATTTACCTAGGGTCGTTTTGAAAAAACGTTAACTAGGAATAATTTTCCCCTTAGCAACCATATTTTTGACAAGTAAAAAAAAAAAATTGTTTACTGTTTCCAAAGTTGTCGAAAAGAGTTTGCGGGTCAGCATGTCATGATTTGACACAATTTGTGATGTCATAGGTAAGTTTTGATTTCGATTGCTGGGAAAGCAACCTCGATCCCAGCGCTTCTCTCTTTTTAACTGAAACCGTTCTCACAAATTTACACGTCAAGAGAGAAGAGGCCCTGGGAAAGGTTAATTTATTCAAATTATGATATTTGGTCCCAAAGTTTGTTAGGATGCTGATTTATAATCCGGGGAGGATTTTTTAAAATCTAGTTTCAAACATAATTTTGAGGCCAATTTTGGACCAAAAAACTTAACTTCTTTTTTTTTGCTGGACGTTTGCATCTGAGTAGCTCAAGTGTCTCACTACGTTCTCAAAATGATTGTAGCCCAAATTTAGATACGAATATTTACTTTTCGTCCCAAAAAGCTTAGCAAATGACTTTCCTCTCGATGTACTAAATAAGTTCCCACGCTATGTTGTTTACATTGGCTGTAATAAAGATTTATTTTGAAAATGTCACACGTCAAAGAAGTTGACGATGAAAGAACACGCTCTCCTATCTTCAGTTTATAGAGTTACTCTTGCAATAGGTCAATTTGATCAGGGAAAGGAGTGGTTCCCTCCCCTGCCTGTGGTAGAAGCTAACGATAGAGCACCTTCGAGTTGTCTTTCTTACTTTTACCGAAACTTGATCCGCGAGCTTCTTTTCTCTTGACGTCTAAATCGGTGTAGCTCTGGGTTGGAGGTTGACCTTTACCATATTTGTGAAATTACCTCAGGATCACGAAGGATTCTATCAGCCAAAACAACCAACCTCGTTCCCAGGGCTTCTTGCCTTTTTGAACACGGAAGAGCGGCGGCTCCTCCGTGTTCGAAAAGGCAAGAAGCCCTGGGAACGAGGTTGCCAAAACAACAAAAGAAGGATCGAAACCGAATTTAAAAAAATGCCCCCTGATTATAAATCAAAGTCAGATATAAATATTCGGCCACAACGAAAGAAATAAAGTTTTTGAGCCAATAAGTTTTGGAGCTGGTTTAAAAAAAATCACCCTTGGATTCGAAATCAGCATCCTGAGGCTAGGCCAGGTGCAAGTTTCAGCCAAGACAAAATCATAATTTAATCAATCTTTCTCCAGCATGTTCAACGATTTCGATCGCAAACTTCATTTTTCATAATCGTAAAATATTTGAGAGAAAAAGCTTCTAAAATAAGTTTTGAGATAACTCGGGAATTCTAATCGAATAAAACTTTTCCGTGTTAAATAACTCGATATGAGGCCATATTCGTAACTCAGGCTCCATAACTCCGGATTTCTAAACCTCATTTTTTTTTATCTCCTGCAACATATCAATAATAATAAAAAAAATTACAGAAGGATACGATCATAGAATATGAAAACAGGCCGGTTGAATTTTTAACAAAATGCGCAAAGTTTTCGGTTTTTCGGTATGCCCTTATGCAATCTCTCACTGGCAAATGAAACTTTTTAATACTTCAATATCTCAGCCCAAACTTCCCCGAAAACGACAAAATGTATATTTTACAGGGATGTGTTCCGCGAATTAACGGCGATAATTTTTGGCACATTCACGAAAATAAGTCCTCGCAATGCCCCTCAAGTGCGCCAATTCACAAAATTATATCCACGCAAAATTAAACGTGTGGTTAATTTTAATTAGGATTTTCTTCAAAGAGTCTTGCTTTTTGTTCAAAATTTGTAATTTTGAATCTCAAAAGCGCCTCTTCCGCCAAAAATAAGTCCGCGCACTTTTTTGGAGGAAAGGTATTGCAAAAACAATTCCACGCACAATGCGACCATAATGAATTTTGCAAAGCTAAATCCACGCAAATAAATAATATCAGGAAATTGGAACTTAAAAAGCAGTATGGGGAATAATTTCATTATAATCGCGTTTGGGTACACTGTTCGTTTTGCTCTTTAGAACAAATCAAGGAGTCTTGAAATAGAAGTAAACCTATGATAGGCTCAAATTACGGGGAAAAAACAGAATAACGTGCTTGAAGAGAATTTTGCCTGTTCTTATATAAAAAAACGTGTATGGTGGGACGTGTAAATATTACACTCAGATGTTAAAACTAGTTACTACATTCGTTAGAATAATATTCATCATGAACGATCGATTAATTGCTGCTTTTGGAAAAAGAACGTTAGCGTTGTTCTCGCGTCTTTAAGGCGGACTTTGAACAAGTTTTCGCCTACTGGGTTAATACCCCATCCCACAATATTTGGTAAGTAAAAATCACATGCGACATTTATTACTTCGTCTAACGTACGTCTAACAACTTCCTTGGTCTAACGTAAGTTATTATATTTAATATCAGTCGAACGTAAAATGCAAAAGGAGCGACTTCAAAAATTCCAATATAGCCTATTCCATTATATTGGTTGTGACTGAAATGGTTCTTAGAAGGCTCATATACCTAAATACACAGTTATTTCTTTTTATGTTCTAATATTATCTAAGAAATAATCACTACGGAGGAGTGATTTTTGAGCATTACTTCAGGCTAGAAAGCCTGAAGCAATGCTCAAAAACCCCTCCTCCACAGTGATTATTTCTTCTTATTTCGAACACTGATGACTTATTCAGTTGTTGTTATGGCAACAAAGTGGCAGAAAGGCTAAAAGATCCAGAATTTTTAATAAAACCCGCGATTTTGAATGAACGTGGTCCGAATTGGCAGTAGGCGGAATTAGGGCCGGCGTTAACTTTGGGCCGGCATAAAAAGGGACGGCGGCAAGTTATTTTAAACGTGCTTAATTTTTCAAAGTCCGCAGTAAAAATGCTAAAACAACAAACATTAATTTAAAAAAGATCTATTTGACTCTGGAGTACCCATAGGGATTAATATAACTACCGCTGTCATCACTGTGGAGAAGAGATTATTCAGAATATTTTCAGCCAAATTAGCTACATATATTCTGAAAATCTCTCCTCCACAGTGATGACTGGCTGTTATTTAAACCTCTTGTCTAACAATGAGATGAACTTATACAATAAGAGTATATATCACTGTGGATGAGGGGTTTTTTTAGCCTGAACCTATGCTCAAAAAATATTCCTTTGCAGTATATCCTCTTATTCGAACCACTATATATGTAAAAAACAATGTTTTAGTAGATTAAGAGGAGTTTCCTAGTAGGTAAAAATTTGTCCAAAGTCTGCAGTAAAGACACTAGTCTTCACTATAGACTTTGAACAAGTTTTTTCTGCCCACTGGTGTTGCATCAACCAGCTTGCAAACTTTGTTACAAATCAACAAAAATAGAAAGATTGTTGACATAGTATGCTCATCTCTACTAACTGGGTTTACAGGTGATAACTTTTAGATATATTGATAAGAATAGCACCATTGTTCAAATAAGTGCAAAATAGTACATGAGAAGGAGCGTATTAAGTCCACAATCTGTAAATTTACTGTCTTCGTTGGGAGGTACATGCCAATCAATATTATTCACTATCTCAGTGGGCAAAAACTTGTTTAAAGTTTGCAATAAAGTCGCTAGAACAATGTTGAAAACCTTGCTCTAGCATTTCTACTGCATATTCTGAACATGTTTTTGCCTACAAGGTTGCATTCTTCTCTGTATGCTATATTATCTATTCTCCAACCCTTTTGTTGCGACATTTGCAGTATATCATGTCGTTAAAACCAAACAAGCAATCATGGAATTTGTTTTGAACCATACAACCATATCTCCTTTGAAAGTGACATCAGTGGTCGAAATAAAAAGAGTAAATAATCACTGTACAGGGGCGATCTTTGAACATACTATTATCAGGGTTTATAGCCTAAAGGAGTACTTAAAAATCACTCCTTCGCAGAGATTAGTTGCTCCGCTCCATTCAGTTAATATGGTTTGTGCAAACAAAATAACTGTAGAAAGGAAGTATTAACTTTGGGTCATGTATGATTCGATTTCGTTATCCAAACTTCCTTTATCAATAGAAGCTCTACGGGTTCTACCACCACCTCTATTTCCGCGTTGAGTACCTCGACCACCTCGTGGACGACCCCTGCTTCTGCTTCTACCACCACGAAATTGTGTATTTCCACGTGAAGCACCTCTGAACGGAGATCCTCGAATTGATCCACCTCTTCCTCTTACATTACTACCCTGTCCTCTGAAACTTCCTCTATTACTTCTTGAAAGACTTCCATAATTTCCTCTAGTGTTTGTTACACCTCTACCCCCACGACCAAGTCTATTTTGAATACTTCCACCCCGTTTGTTTGGAGATCCTATCCGATCTCTAACATTTGATTTAGTTTGACCTATTCTATCTCTTACATTGTCTTTTTTAATTTTATCCATCATTGCTTGTCCACCAGCACGGTGAGACATTTGTTCAGCAAGGCGACGATTCTTTGCACTGGCTCGAGCCGAAGAAGTTGTTTCTTCTCTAGTCTGTACATTTTTTGCAGGTGACTTGTTTCTAACCATTTCTGTAAACCTAAACACGGAAAAGTAGTTTGGATAAGGGGTTACACCAAGCCTTGAATTAACAGCTGGACATCATGTCAAGGCTGGAAATAACAGCCGGTCATCGCTGTGGAGGAGAGATTTTTCAGAATATTTTCAGCCAAGTTGGCTGAAAATAT
>JAULBZ010009304.1:0-10105 GCA_032360805.1 Neoturris breviconis | reverse complement strand
CCGGTCCTGCCTGTTGCCTGTGTTCCTCTGCCGACTTGCCTATGGTCCGTATCTGGTGCCTTGGTTCTGTTGCCTTTTCCTATGCCTATTCCTCAGTCTGACCCTGTTACCTGTGTCTTAAAATTTCGCTTGCGAACATAGTGGTACACCCACGCTTCGCAATCCTTAAATTACTGGTTACTAACGATACTGTACTAAAAAATAACAGAAAGTCAAAAGTAAACTTGAGTAAAAACGTAAAATACCTGGACGTTACTTTCACTTTCACTTTTCAATGGAGATATAGAATCAATAGAGGTCTTATTGTGGCTCAATGATGGTCAAAATAGAATCTATGTCAATCGAGACAAAAAAAATATATATAAATAATCGAGGCCATGAAAACTCGGAAAACTGAAAATTCACAAAACTCGCAGGCAGACAGATAGGTAGGCAGAGTAGTGATGTCCTCCGTCAGTACTTGTGACCTGAGTTTAACTACTTCGATTTGAGCTACATTGGTACCAGTAATTTAGGATTGCAAAGCGTGGGTGTACTACTATGTTCGCAGGCGAAATTTTAAGATAGGCAAGTCGGACCGGACTGAGCTGAGTAGTAGGCGCAGGAAAGGCAAACCAAAGGCACCAGATAAGGACCATAGTCAAAGGAAAGATCCCGGCAGAAGAAAGGCACAGGCAATGAAAGGTCCCCGGCAGAGACAAATGAACAAAGAAAGGCAACAGAGCCCGGCACCAGACAAAGGAACATGCAAACGGCAAAGGAAAAGAACCCCCCAGAGTAGCAACACAGTGCAAGAAGAATTTAGTCCCCCGAAATAGAAATTAACAGTATAAATTAGGTGTTTAGGGCCTCTTATGGAGCCCAATGCATGAACACAGGTGTTTTAGGTGGACCTGACCTATTTCGGAGCGATTTTTTACATGCCATTACAAATTAGTAATTTTCTCAAAAAGTAAAAATATTTTTAAATGAGATGACAGCAAATGAAAGGTGAACAAATTATCTTTCCAATGATAGTGAGATTAGGACAGAGTGTCCAAATTATCGAACTTATATATAAAAAAAATATTTATTTTTTTGGCAAAATACAAAAAAAAAGTAAGACGATGATGAGAGTACCTTTTTTTTACTTTTTTCTGCAAAGTCCATACCTAGACAACACATTAGAAATTGTTATAGGATATATGAACATGAATAGAGGCCATAACAGCTCAAAAATGACATGGTGCTAAAAAAACAACAACTTCTGTTTTGAGCAAAAAATAATACCCGAAACGAAGTTTAGATAAGTCAATTTCAGAGAATTCCAAAGAAATCATTAAAAAAACGAGACACACTTGAAACTGTTCTAGAACCTTTCTACATAACATGCAGATAACATTTGGAAGGAGGAGATAACATTTTATGCCTACCCTAAATGTTAAAAATTATGCGCCTAAAATTTAACGCGCAAATTTTCTTTGCTAGCTTAGCTTCTAACGAACTTGAAACGTAAAAATCATAGGTTGGTATATACTTTTTTTCAGACAACATTACTATTGTTAAAGCATGTATGATTTTAAAGCATACAGTATGTATGTACTCTGAATATAGCAATATCAAGTCTTCAAAGCACAACTAATACTATATATGTTCTCTATTTTTTATTTGGTGTGTACATAATGCTATTATGTAGCATGTGTGTATGCAATTCATATCCATAGTGGAGGAGTGATTTTTGAACATTGCTTTAGGCTATGATTTGAAATTTTAGTACTCCTCCACAGTGATTTGATATAATTTTATTTGATGTTTCAATTGTTTATTTGACCTGGAACTGTATCAGCTCAATAAGGACATGTCATCATAATGCCGGGTAAAATTTGGATGTTTATGTATCCTTGGTATGAAATTTCACTACTCTCTTCCACAGTGACCTGACATAATTTTATCTTGAAAATTGTGTTCCAATTGTTTATTTGACCTGAAACTATATTATCTTACTAAAGACATATTTCAAATACTGTGTATATAAATCATATTTATGTGATTATAGGTTTAGCTTTCACTTGGTTTGGTGGGCTACTTTCAATACTGTACTTTTGATTGTATTTTGCAGAATATAGAATATAGAAAGCTAATTCTAAACAATGTCTGATATAAAAATATGTGGATGTTACAACCGGCAGATATGGATAATGTTGTTTTAGTTGACGGAAGCGACATGGATATAGTTTCATTTGATGATAGCGAACAATTTGAAGAAGAAGATTCTGTTTGTTCATGGATTTCTGATGGAGATCAAATACTAAATTGGTCAGGATGGAAAACATCATCTCCTGCACTACTCGATATGGATGGCAAGGAATGTCAGGAGTCAGAACAGGTTAATTTTTATTTTCCTTTTAGCTTTATTAAACATAGCTAATTTACCTCATCTTTCCATGTTTCTTTGCCTCATTTTTGTTAATATATATGGAAATACTAGACGAGTGATAACAAGGTCGCTCAAACGTATCTAGGTGAGCTGTTAAGCGCAACGTAAATCATGCACCTAAGATAGAGTTTAGGTGTGCAAAATGGATTATATGAAACAAAGGATACTGATTGTATAATGATATTATTAATAATATAATATTATTTGTTTACAACCTACCAATTCTTTTTCTTCAGGTTGATATATCATAATCAAACAGATAGAAAGTGGTCAATTATTCATTTGGTTTTGTTTATAGATATCTGACTTTTTATAAGTGTCATATATATATATATAGTCAGGTGGGGTAAAAAAAAGCAGAAAAACTTTAAGTTTGATATTATTTAAAAGCATTGAACTGCTGGTAATTCTTAATAGTACCATGAGGATATATAGTTTATGAATTTTTATACCCCTCTCAAAGAAAAAAAAGAAAAAAACACATAGTGAATTTACATAGTTTATGTTATATCATCGATATACATACTAACTATTAATATAAACTATGTAACTATATTAATCTAAAAAACAATAGAATATAACCAGTCGTATAGTTAATTTTTAGACTTATTAGCCTTATTGAACAGTCCCATGACTTTCTCTTCACAGTCGAATTGCCTTTGCCGCAAACTGCATTGGTCATTGTTGGTTTTACCGGTCCAGCAAAACACCATGTCCCATCAATAATGTCTACATCATCTGTACTTGGCCAGTCCCACAAGAGTTTTGTTGCATTCACACTTGTCTGCTTTTGGTGCAGAAATTTCATTTCCACTTTGTCAGCAGCAGCTTCTGGATCTTCTGCAAAGATTTTTATGCAAAGACTTTTGGCAACTTGCCCCAGTAACATGTGCATGGGTTTGGCCATCTGCCTGGAAAGAATTCACCGATATTAAAGTCATCCTATTTGGAAATGATTGAGGTTTCAGTTGACAGTATTTCTTCTTTTTGGGCTTTTTTGATATCTTCCATCTTCTTATCACCCTCTTTTTAAGTTGCTCCATTATCTCTAACATCATCATCATCACTATTAAGAAAACCCATTTCATCTTCAGTATCTGAATCCATTGTTGAGAGTTTCTTTCGAATTACAAACAGTGTTTCCTTCTTTTTCTTTGTAACTTGCATATTGATTGATTCAGATTCAGAATCTGAATCTTCTATTGGTTTTATTTGTTTCTTTGCTTTTATCACTATCTTCTAATCTTTCTTTGGGGCTTCTTTCTTCATCACATAGGGGTCATCTAGGCTTAGGTGCATGTGATTGTGCATGACAAGACTGCTGCAGTTGTTTTCACATTCGTTTTTCACAGCATATAGAAACACCTGTGGCTCTACTTTTCTGTATGAATCTGCATGCTTTTCTCTGACACAAATAATTGTGCTGAATAAGAGTAAAAATCTCTGCACAATACACAGTATAAAACAAAAAAACAAGGAATTGTACAAATCTGTTGGTATGGCCATTACAGTATGGCCATTGGATGAAAGCATATGTCCGTTCTCTTCTCTTCTCTTTCCTTTTTATTTTTTCCTTGTTTTTTTTATTGCTTTGCTTTTCTTTTTTTTTTTTTGCCATCAGCTCTTTAGCTTCGGAAAATGGGGCGATTTTTTGAAAGGCACCTTCTTTGTTTAAGTCAAGGCCTTATCCAAATAGAATGACTTGAATTTCATGTTTCCTGTTCTTCATCATCATCAAGAAGAAGGGCTATAATAACTAATATTTTCTTGCCATCCACCCTTCCAGTGAAAATAAAAACTACTCAGAAATCTTTGCTCTTATTCACATGATATTTTTTGTATGCCATGAGACAATGGTGCGATATCAAAAAAATATTTTGTTGCGGTTACATTAAAAAATTGCCCCATGTCTCGAAGCTTTAGAGAACAACTTTCTCAATAAGAATCTCTTGCTTTATCATTGGCAATAACATCACTGCAGACTGAGAGCAGAAATCCATAAGCCTGCACAGGCTATTTATTAGACATTCACCTTATGTATAAAATACTCATAATTGTTGTAATAATAGAAATTTCACAGATAAGGAGTCAATGATATGAAAATGAATCTTGAAATGGAGTTTGCAATGAATTTGATCAAATTTATATCCTCACTATGTATATAAATTAGAACAAATAATCACTGTGGAGGAGGGGTTTTTGAGCATTGCTTCAGGCTTTGTAACATGTAACTATGCTAAAAATCACTTCTCCACAGTGGATTATTTGCTCTTATCGTGAACACTGATACGTTGTTTTTTTAGGTCTTGTCATTAATCGAGTTGAGTTCACGTTGTGTTGCAAGAAACTATGCTTTTGAGGTAGTCGAAAATTATAAGCCACCAATCCCTGAAGGTATTCAATTAAGAATTGCTTTTTGGTCATTCCCTGAAAATGAAGATGAAATTCGTTTGTATTCTTGCTTGGCATGTGGGTCAAATGATAAATTTAAACTTGGTGATGTTTTGGCGAAATCTGGAAATGTTCGAGATGTACTTCAAATAGGTAGGTCTAGGGTTTGAATTAATGCTGGTCATCACTGTGGAGGAGAGATTTTTCAGAAAATATTCAGCCAATTTGGCTAAAATTATTCTAAAAAATTTCTCTTCCACAGTGATGACCAGCAGTTATTTCAACTCCTGTAGGTCCACATGTGTCCGAAATAAGAGAAAATAATCACTGTGAAGGAGTGATTTTTGAGCATAGCTTCAGGCTACAAAACCTGAAGCTATGCTCAAAAATCCCTCCTCCACAGTGAGTATTTACTCCTATTTGGACTATTGATACTTATCATTCAAAATGTACTTCGAATATTTTCTTGTCTGCAAAGTGCTTCGAATAGCTTGTCTGACGCTCCTCCATGGGTGATGTCCAGCAGTTATTGCAAGGCTTGTGAGTGAAATACTGATCAAATGATCCCTATTTTGTTTTTAAGCAAGGTAAAAGGGTTACAAATATGTAAATAATTTGAAGAGGTGGTGAATATATAGTGTGGAATAGTTCAGATTAGGGTACACCACATTATTATACCGTCCCTTTACAATTTCTCATAGGTTTTCATCTAAGTGGTGTTGTAACTCAACCAGTGTCACATACACCTGCAAAACAAGTATATAATGTTGCAATAAGCTTTGATAGAGGACATATTACATCTTGCCAGTGCACATGTCGTGATAATGCAACTTGGTGTGAACATGCAACAGCTGTTTGTTTATATAGAATATTTCATAGAAATGAAATATCGTTACGTGCACCAGTATCAGAGTCACTCACTCGATTGGAGAGAGATCAGCTACAAAAGTTTGCACAATATCTCATAAGTGAACTTCCACAACAGGTATATATGGGTATCCATGCCTCAAAATAACAGTTGGATATCTCCTGTGGCCACAATTTTTGGGTACAGTTTTCGGCTCAATAAGCACACTTCCACAGGTAATGTCTGATCGCTGTTTTGAGGCTTGGGTATTGTTTCCTAATTGTCATTCAGAAAATTATAAAATGTTATATATATAAATGTATGTATTATGTTAGCGCTCACTATCATTAATTTTTGAGTGCTAAGGAGCGATTTGTTCTCACTAAAAATATTTTATACATCGTTCTCACTTGTGAAAGGAACCTGTTGCTCACTTGCTATCACTTTAGCAGTGCTCTTTATTGCTCCTTTAAGTATTAGATAAGAATTTAACTTTACAGGATCATATAAAAATATTAGACATTCTGATAAAATTCTGATATAAACAATTAGATTTTTAACATTTTAAAATTATTCTGTTAGTATAAATTATAAAGAAATATATGAGAAAATCCAAATAAAAATGGCTGGGAGATACAAATCCTGAAACTATATGCTGAAAATCTCTCCTCCACAGTGATTACTTGCTCTTATTTTGATCATTTTTTGAACAAAATAAAATAAAAACTGAAATAAAAATATCCCAGGAGAGACAAAATATAGGTAATTCAATTTCTGATACATAATATGTATTTTTCTTTACATAGAAATGCTACTATATATATATTTTACTTTGAGTTTCTGATTGACACTGTAATGCTACAGTGAGATGGACAGAGGAAATAATTTCATACAACATTTTACTGTCCAAGCCTGAATATAACTGATGAACTTCACCTGTGGAGGAGTGTTTTTAGCATAGTTTTTAGCTATATATCTGAAAACTATACTCAAAATACACTTCTTCACAGGTGATGTTTGACAATTATATTCAGGCTTGCTGTAAATGAAGTAAGTGTCTTATATGGAGTTTAATCTCTATTACAATAAAACTTTTTTCCATGCCTGCCTGATGTGACAATATGAGTCTAAAATGCTTGACTTGTTTATTTTGGGCCTTTCAATTAAAAGTTGTTTTCTATAAGTAAGTTGACTCTAGACTTGTATTAATTATATTGATTATTACCAATGGTCAAAGTAAGAGTAAAGAATCACAGGCATTTTTAAAAATCACTCCTTCCTAGGGGAAGAGTGCTAAATCGTACTGAAGAAACCAATCAATTGCAAGCTCGTTGACTTAACCTCTTCATCATAGATTAATTTTTCTCAAATTTATTGATTTTTACTTGTTTAAAGCTGCTAAAATATCTGCTTTTTGAAACAAATTATATATATAATATATAATCATATTTCTTTAGATTTTACCAACGGCTCAAAGACTTCTTGATGAGTTGTTATCATCAAAACAATCTACTATTAATGTTGTTGATGGTGCACCAGGTATAATTTTGTTCCCTTTTTATTGATGGGTGTGGTGGGGTGGGGAAGGGGGGGCGGGGAGTGATGAAGATTATTACAATAGAGTAAACAACCAGGACCTATTTTAGGCAAAAAGTGAGTCCGGACATCAATGTTGCCCCTGTAAAAATAGGGAAAAAGTGTCCTTTTTGCTCAAAATCTATCAAGAAATTTTGAACATCGTATCTCCAGAAGATCAAAAGATATGGGTTAACCTGAAACACCTATTTTTTCTATGTACAGATTTTAATATCATTATTTTACCGTAGCTTGTGTTAAAGTAGAGCTAATACTATGAAACTTGGCGAAGTTACTTAAAATCACAAAATAAATAATTCTGATAAGTTTAGGCATGTGACTAACTCGTTTTCCCAGATTTTTCCGAATTTTATAATATATATTTTTTTTGAATTACTGATTTAGGTAAAATCCTGGAAACTATGTGAAAGAACATTTAAATAAATACCTACCCAAAATTGCAAGCAGAATGAAAAAAGCTTTTGTAGAACTCTGTTAATCAAAATTCTAAGAAAGAAAATGAGCCATTTAAAATTAATTGTCATGACGTCATCAGAAAAATGCTGACTTCTGCAAAAGCTATTTGGTACCATTTTGTTCCTTTTGTGATAGACTATAACTCTACAAAGTCTCATCTCAATCTATTAGTCGTTGAAAAGCTCTGTGGAGCTGTAAAAAGCCCGAGTAATCACTGTTATTAGAATTTCTCTTTCACAGATACCCGATTCTACTGCTGCAATGTGTTTATATTTTTGGATAAATGGTATTTCACACTTGCCAATACTGTTTTACAAGCCTTGAATTAACTGCTACTTAAAAAGCACTGCTCCACAGGTGATTTCTGACAGATCTTTTAAGACATGTTGTTTGCGTTTAGATCCAACAGCTGGAGCATCAATTTCAGAAGAAGCAAAATGGGTGCTAGATGAATTATCACTGCGTGAGAATATCAAGAAAATCTTAGGAAGATTTTGTGGTGTATTGCCTCTGGTTGTTGTTGATGTTAATTCAGCATTTTTAACATCTGCACCTCCTGTATCGTTAGAATGGTACGTTGGTTATCAATTTTAGAACAGGTGCTTTATGACACATGTGCCACTCGGATCGCACTCATGCACTGGTTGCACTAGGAAATTGCACGTCACTCTTCCTTTGAAATAATTTTCCTCTTCCTCTATCTTCTGCCTTATCTTATCGCCTATTGCATATTGAATAGCCCTTTCATAAGCCAATCGTCACATGTGGTTTTGATCCGTCACACATTGGTTCATTTCTCATATTAAATCTTTAGTTCTCCAACTCTGAACAGGTCAGCTCCACGCCACTTTTTAAGCTCTTCTCAATGAATACTTCTTTTGAACTAAGTTATAGTAAATATACCTGCTGATAGTGGCATCCACCTTATTTAAAAGAAGAATGGAGAACCCAATAAGAGCAACAGGACAGGAAAGTATATCGTAACTTAAAACATAACCTTAACGCCTTGCAGAGAGCGACTTTTGTTTGTTATACTGTAGTGTTGTTATATCGAGATTGTTCTGTATTATCTGTAAATCATGTGATTTAAATGTGTTTGTTTTTTAGGTCAAGTTTCATCAGATCATTCCAAAGTTGTGATCCTGAGGCGATCTGGAATTTATTATCTATTGTTCGTCATATGTTTGCACGAGGTGATAGCAATGCCACAAATTTATTACATTGTATCTCTGAAGAATGTCTCGTTTGCTATCAAATGATGTACTATTGGTTATCGAGTTATGAAAGTTTGCAAGGGAACAATGGATTGAGATATCGACAAGGTAAAAGTTCCACTATTTGAAATTAGAGTACATAATCATTGTGGAGGAGAATTTTTTATCAAAAATCCTTCCTCCACAGTGAATACTTAGGAGCCATCTCCAAAATTCGTTACCAAAAGCAGATATCTTAGCAGCTTTAAAAAAGTAAAATTCAATAATAATAAAAATTGATAAAAATTAATATGTGATGAAGAGTGTTGAGTCAATGAGCTTGCAATTGATTGGTTTCTTTGGGATGAAGAAACCAATCAATCGCAAGATCATTGATTCAGCACCCTTCCCCTAATAACGAATTTTAGAGATGGTCCCTTATTCTTATTTTGAATACTGCTTTTTTATTTCATGATCATGTAGGTGTTATAAAAGTAAAACGGGAACTCTAAATAGGAACAATGGATCAACAAAATTGCAATGGATTGTGTTCTTGGTTTGAAATGACTTGCAATAGCTTGTGTATTCTTGCAAGATTGACTCAGTATATACTCTTCTTTGTGAATTTTATTTTCGAGCAAAATCATCCAGAGTGATTGTTAGACTACCATCTCAGCAAATCTGAACATAAGTGCTGAATATCACCTATGGAGGAGTGTTTTTTTATCCTAGTTGTCAGCTGCAAAGCTGAAAACTATACTCAAAAACACTCCTCCACAGGTGATGTCTAACTTAAATTTTCTGGCTTGCTATCAGCAGATCTAATTTAGTAAAATCAGTGTTTGTAATAAGAGTAAATATTCACTGTGGAGGAGGGATTTTTGAGTGTAGCTTCATGCTTTGCATCTTGAAGCTATGCTTAAACATTGCTCCTCCACAGTGATTATTTGGAATTATTTTGAACTCTAAAATTGATTTCCTTTCATCACAGTGGTCGAAAAAAGAGCAAATAATCACTGTTAGGGAGGGATCTTTGAACATAGTTTAAAAGATTTCTCCTCCATATTGATTACATATTATATATACTCTTAGGAGCCATCTCCAAAATTCGTTACCAAAAGCAGATATCGTAGCAGCTTTAAAAAAGTAAAATTCAATAATTTTGAGAAAAATTAATCTATGATGAAGAGTGTTAAGTCAATGAGC
>JAULBZ010009303.1:0-10105 GCA_032360805.1 Neoturris breviconis | reverse complement strand
AAAAATCAAAACAAGAACAAAATGTCCAAAAATAATAGGTTTACACCAACCTTAATCTAAAATTGTTTGATTCTTTTTACTTTTTTTTCACTTTGTTGGCACTTTTTGATCAAAACTTAAATCTAATTCTGTTCTTTTTCCTAACCGCGAGTGTTTCGAATTTTTGACTAATATTTGTGCACAACCATCAGCTTCAAAAAAGCCCGGGCCAAATATAATTAAATACATAGGTGACACAAATATATTTGTTGTTGTGATTGGAACAATGAAACTCATCATACGTTATTTTTATAGCATCAAACTTACAAGATTACAGTCAAACAATAAACGATTGGAAATTACAACAGCAACCTGTCAATGATCATCATAACGGGACTATCGAAACAGGTATCAATTTCTCATTTCAAATAAATACACGTTTTTTTATAAGAACAAGTCAAATTCTTGTCAGCCTCGTTGTTCTTACTTTTTCTTCAATTTGAGATGTTGTGGAACCCCGCCTTAAGATGTTCTTGATTATTTTCTTAACTAGAACCCTAAAAATAACTTGTAGGATGAAACATAACCAACCAGTAACGATACATATTATTTACCTCTGTTTGTTAAGAATTTCAGCCTAATATGTTCTTAACTGAACCAAATTTCAGCCTAATGTTCTTGTAAATGTTACTTAATAGACCTTTTCACAAAACAATGAAAACTAGGCGGTGGTTGCTCAAAGTAGAACTTGTTACAATGCAATAACGTCCTTTTTGTGCAATGTATTGCAACAAGTTCTACTGTTGAACAACCAACGTCTTGTTTTCTTTGTTTTGTGAAAAGGAACCATTAGATCTCAGTTTTGCGCATTTTATTTTCCAGCTTCGTTAATAAAGAAAAGTAAAATCATTGGCGCAGGCGACAGTGGAATCAAAGATAAGAGTGAATTAATAAGAGTTTTACTCGAACTATCTGATGGTATGTCATTCAATTATTTCCATGTCAGTGCAACGTCGGATTAACAACGAAAAGATGTTTTGACTTTTAACACGTCAAGACAAAACTCTTTAGCAATGATTAGAGGTCCCGTGTTAAGGCGAATCTCCACTAGGCTAATTCTAAACAAAGCCATTACATTGGTTGAAAGCGACGTCACCAGACAGGTGACGTCACTTTTAACCAATGTAATGGCTTCAGTCCGTATTCGGACTGTGTTGCCATATATACAGTTCGAATACGGAGAAATACGGGATCGTATTTGGTGGTAGGCTTTCGCGCTGTGAATTAGTCGCATGTCATAAATTTTTATTTAAATTTTACAAAACTGAAAATTGTACAATAAGTACTTGCATTGCCTCCGTACAAAATTTATAATTATGCAAATTATGCACTGCATTACATTACGTGTAATCAACGTCAGAACAACGTCGTTCTAAAAGTTAAGATGACGTTCTTTCCATATTGATTAGTCGACTGGAGCCGGCACAGGTGCCAGCAGGATAGCTCCCTTTCCAACAATCGCTTTTTCTATGAGCAATAAAATCATGTATTTGTTTGTTTAGTAAGTCCAGGTCGGCTGGAAACAGCATTAAACAGACGTGATAGAATACAACGTCCGACAGCTTACGATAACACTCTACAACATACACACGACACTGTCCGAAAATCATTCATACCGACACGACCTGATTATACATACATTTACTCACAAAATACCCCCTGGACAAGGAATGAAGCATTGAATTCACTAACAGAGCATGTTGTTAAAACTTTTGAAGATGACTTATCGTTACTAGGCGGTAATAACAAAGGTACATACATTTGACAGACCACTGATTCTATAAAAGCTCTATCATTTAATCGCAACAAATACTATTATACCGCGTAAAACTCGGTAAAAGTTCCAGTGCTGGAAGTAAGACTAGATAATCACCATGGTGGAGTAAATTGTGAAACACTTCCCAGGCGTTGTTCTAGTGTCTTTGGTGCGGACTTTGAACAAGTTTTTTGCCCACTGGGACTCTACGTTGATTATTTATTCTTATTTGTAACAATTTCTACCACGTGATCATGACCGTGGATTTGACCGACGTTTAGCGGATCAATAAAATCATAACGGTATATACTTTCCTTTCAAAACACTAAAACATCGGAAAAGAAATCAAAAATGCATGGCTAAAAATCGACATTACATATCATGAGGAATGTCTTTCTTTTTTATTCTCTTGCCGATTTACCTAGTGATATTAACTAACTGATTTTTTTTATCACTTTCCCGTAAGTAAAAAGTTATGAGTGTCTCAAAACCCAATACAGTATAGTGAGCTATTATAATTAATACCAATTATCATTTTTAATTCTCTGCTTTTAGGAGCTTCAATTGTGCCTGGTCAAATACCTTTCATGAATACGAAAAGTAGGATTGCTAAAACACAACCGATTAAAGAACAAGATCAGGAAATATTTTCAACCTCCATTTATACAGACTACGAAAATTATAAAAGAAATTATGTTTCGCGAAGTAAATCAAGCAATAATATCAAGCAAAAGCTAAAAGAACAGCTTCCTGAAATGAGCGGTATAACAAAGGAGCTTCATGACTTAAAAGATCAGATAAGTCGAGCAAATCATACAGACAGACAAATCATTCAGACACCATCATATAGTTATCCCCTGCAAGGTTTGAAGAAAACAAGTATACCAACGTATCAAACATCTGTATATAGCCCTAGCTTTAACATCCCCCCACAACAACAGCAACAACAACAAACTAATCAATTTCGACAGTCAAATATTGGCATATGGAGAAGTTCAATTCCAGGGGGTACATTACCACTCTCAAAATTAACTCCCACTGTTTTAAAGATAGCTAAACAAAAGAAGAAAAACTCTCCAGGCAACTCTGATCAGAAAATGGGATTGAAGAACATTGTTAAACCTATTTTTAATATAAAAGAAAAAGACATAATTTCCTTCATCAACAAAGGTGTTGATAAACCAAATCGTAAGAGTAAAGTTGATGACACAAAAATTATAATTACCCCCGGTATTCAAACAAATATAGAAGCAAATAAAAAAGGAATAGATGCGAGAGGAGACGCAGGAATTATTGAGCTGCCTGTACATTATGATACAAATGAGAATTTACTTGGCAGAACAGAGAAAGAGTTCATTCCACATGCACCAAATGTTCAAATAACTTTAGATAAACCAATGTTAACCAAAAAGTCAATTGTCCCGCAACCACTGTTTTATGATCATTATAAACCAGGTTTATCCTGGGGAAATGGATATGAATGGATACAAAATCAAGGAAAAGGTAAAAACTTAATTTTTTTTTATTGCAACGAGGAAAGGTCGTAATAACCATATTCAAGCCGGACTTTCTGGGTCTCTGAATAGCCGTGGCGCAAAATCTCTCACACCATAACTTCCGATGAAATTTTCAAGAAAGTTAGGTAGATCATCACATTTTAGAATAATTATTTTTTGATGATGTCATTACCTATGATGGCGTTGTCAAGTAAAAACAGGTGGTGCAAAAAACAAATTTAGTTGAAAAATTCTTTGTTCGCCAAAAATTTTCAGAACGTTTTTCAGACAAAAATAAATAACTTTTCTTCCAAAATGATTCTAGAAAATTGTAGGAAGAAAAGTCCCTGAAGACTCCTCCGGCCTGATTAGGGTTAAATATATTTAATACTTAATACTAATACTATTTAATTCTGTAACCCAAGCCCACCGGTCACACGACGTGCAACAAACAACGTCCAAGTGTAGCGCGGCGTCATGTGCTTGCTGGGTAACTTCTTTTAGAAACAGAATCTATAATATGATCATTTATCTAGTCGTTCAGAGAGGTCAACTTCCAAGACCAATTATGCAAAATGTCTACCCAAAATCCAATACTGCAAATATACAATGGAAACAACAACAACAAATGCCAACAACAGCTATGTATCAGAAGCCATTGCAACCATCACTCTGGAGAGTCAATTTGAAACGGCAGTACCAATCCTTTCCATTCATGTATGTTCCTCGTTTTGGAGTGTTCAACAGTAAGTAGAAAACCTATCTTTACAACGTTTTCAACCAGAACAGTAAACAAATAGAGTATTACATTTGTACTTTGTATTTACAAAACAGTTTACAATACGATTTAAGGGAATTACTAGGCAATATATAGTTTTTTTGTGACGACTTCTACTTTAAAATTTATTTTTAGACCCTTTTTGACCCTCCTACGAACATGTTGAAAATAATTATCGTATAAAGCGGCGTTTACACGCTACAATTTTTAGTCACGATTCGGTACTCTACTAACTGTCATTGTGGAAAATCGGCCACGATTTTAAAAATCTGTAAACGGTTAACAGATTTGTGCAGTGTTGTACACACGACGTCTATAATGAGTTAAGTATTGAATCGGCCCGATTAATCGTAGCGCGAAACACTGCTTAACTCTTGAACCCTTGAGAATGAAACAGAAAGGCAGTGATGAGTATGTACTCACACAATTTGTAATAACGACGCCATTTGTAATAAGTATCGTAATTTGTAACGAAATGGACGTAATTTATAATAAGTTGACAATCGCAACTTGTAATAACGATGGAAGTAATTTGTAAAAACTCTGCCGTAATTTGTAATAAAGTAAATTGTGGTGTAATTATTACTTACCGTAATTATTCGATCAAGTGCCCCCATTCAATGAGCACCCCTCTCCATTAAGCGCCCCGTGTACAGTTGCAATTTTTGTATAGACGTCTCCTTCCAAAAAGCGTTCCTTCCTTCGAATAAGCGCACCCTCCATTTTCTATAAAAAAGCTTTGTAAATATAAACTTTTGGAAAGTATTGAAAACAGGGAGGTGTAAACAAATGCGTCAGGAAATTTGCCGATTTAATTACACTATCTGCTGAAATATAAATGCTTTTATTCCTTGCGTTATGAGGCCCTTGCTTTATTATATCATACCAAGTATAGGCCCATGAGCTTATGATCGGATGATAATCGGGTCTTAAAAGCGTCCCTGTAAAACTGAGATTTTTATATAAGCGCACCCTTCTAATAAGCGCCCCTCTCGATTAAGCGCTCCTTGTAGAGGTTAAAGAATTTTAAAAGCGCCCCGGGTGCTTATTTGAATAATTACGGTATCGAAATATTACTGATTACCATGACATAACGATTCTGAAACCTAGTCACCAAATAAGTACGATAAGAAACACCTACTTACTCTGATCTTCCAAATAAACGCTCCCTCTCGTTGCAACGTTTTCCCACCCTCCTCGCCCTCCCCACTACGTTTATTTATTTCGCGTCGAAATCTCGATTACTCCAATTTCTTAAGCTCGATTGTCAATAATTTCTTACATCCAGGCAAGAACCTGTAATTTAGTGTGGAAATCAAATGACGCAAAACAAACGTCTTTCAAAAACGTTGTCGTGGGTTAATACTGTGAGTAGTTTGTTAAAGAATACTAGCTACCATGAAAGTGTTTGTGACTTCTGTCCCATCATAAAAAAGCTTTCAAGCATTTTTTTTTGCGCACGAATAGAAACTTGCACAAGCCAATAAAGGTGAGTCTATGAATCTAAAATTTCAGATTTTAGGCCATTGGTCAAAAATACTGAAATACGTCCTATTGATTTTGAAGATTCGCTGTTGTTTTTTTAAGGGAATATACAAAAAATAAAACAAAAACACAACTATTATTTTTACTTTTTTGATAGTTGTTCCGTATGTTTTCCCTAGGAAAATTCCTGGAAAATTTCCCAAAAATTAATAAGCGCCCCCCACCCTCCTTCTCCCGTTTATTTTGACACTTTGGAGTAATTGTGTATGACATAACCCGAACTGGGCCGTAAGTTAAACAAATCGTCAGGCTTTCTTTAGACAAATAAATATAAACAAATAAAAAAACGCTGCAGCCAACACATAAATCAAAGTCGATAATTTATTTTCTTTCCCCAATTGTTGCTACTCGTTGTTATGTCAGGTATAAACACAGAAAAAGATTAATATTTCAGACAAATTGAAATTCGTGCAAAATTTTTGAGATTTTAACTTAGAAGGTTGAAGGTACATAATCACTTTTTTTTACCAAAATTTCAAAACCTCTGTCAAATTGACAAGTGTCACACCATACCCAGCAAATTTCATAGTCCAAAAATATTAGGAAGTGATAAAATGAGCGATTCTTTTCTCTAAAAATGGAAAATGTTTGACCCAAGAAATTGTCTGCCAGTGAACATAGAAAACTCATATTTCCTACAACTTCCATCATATATATCTTCACTAGTATCCATCCTTTCACTTGTGGAGGAGTGTTTTTGAGTATAGTGTTCAGTTTTTGCAGCAAGATAAACTTTCATATGAAGTTTAGTAGGAAGATATTTCAAAAAAATCTAAAAGCAATGTTGTACATTAAAGTTTGATCAGCAAAACGAACTGCACAAAAATTCAAATTTATTTCAGAAATCTGGGTACTAAGCTGCTAGGAGCAACATAATTTGTCCAGCTTGCAAAATGATCTAAGATTGAAAGTCCTTAAGGGAGTTTCCATGGTCATTTTCGCATTTCTGTTTCACTTATGATGTCGAGAATTTGTCAAAATTCACAAAATGTTTCATAACTTGTGCCCATGATTGTAGACTTAATTCTGGTCCTTTTATAAGGCGGATCTCCACTAGGCGAATTCGTGCGCTCGAATTCTAAATGAAGCCATTACATCGGTTGGAAGCGACGTCACCTGTTAGGTTAAAGTCTTCCCAGATATCGCTCGTCATACGTATAAATAACATTTAAATTCATTGTTCTTATTGACATTTGGGTTATTCTAAAATAGGCAAAAACGTGTTCAAAGGTCCAGTAAAGACGCTAGAACCACATCGAACGACGTTGTTCTAGCGTCTTTTTACTGCTGGCTTTGAACACGTTTTTGTCTACTGGGAAGAGAAATTTTAACGATATTTTAATTCGTTGGATTCTTTTTCTTTTTTCTATTCACAGGTTTCATATTTTCTGCATTTATTTCAACTATTTTTAAGTCACAAATTTTCGCTGAAAAAAAGAGAAAAGAGTTAGCTGGAATTAATTTTTGCGGATAACCATAAAAATTACGTTTCGTAGGAATTTATTGTGGCGAATTGCCGCATAGGTTTTCTTTCTATTAGTGACCATCTCAAAATTTCGTTCCAAAACCAACTTGTTTGGTCGGGTTAAATCAACTAAAATTGACAAAATTCAACCTAAATGAATTTGCATAGAGTGTGTTAGGTCAATAAACTTGCAATAGATTGGTTTCTTCGGCAAGACATTATTTTTGAGACGGTCCCTTACAACATTGTTATTGTTATTATTGTTTTTTAGATCATTGCCCACCTAAATCTTCGTTTTCATGTCGTGACATCGTTTTTCATCCAATATGTGCTACTGACAATGATTGCATAGATTTGCGTTTTGGTTGTTGTCAAACTGACTGTGACTATGCTCAGCGAGTGTGCGTAGCTAAAGACAATAGAGTAAACAAAGTAACGTAACTGTTCTAGAACGCACGTACTGGAGCGATCAGCAAGGTAAAGACAAACGTCAAACGTTTTTTGGGAATGACGTGGACACTGAATCAGATCAGGGAACTATCTATCTATGCTCTCGCAATCTTTTTATGTGATACCTATACAATATTACAACTCTTCGAATATTTCCCATGTGGTTTTAATGGTGACCTACTGGCGGTCAAGGGAAATAAAAGATTCAAACCATTTATAAATTTCACTGATCATCACTAGTGAGCTTGGACGAGAAGCACGCTAAAAAAATAATAAGCTGTTGTTCCGTGACGGAGACATAACCAGAGTTTCACAGTACACATAGATAATTTAAACATTCTATTTCACAGAGGCGCATGTAAGGTAAAGGTACATAATCGCTTTTTTGACTAAAATTTTAAAATTTATGTTCTCATGACAAGTAACACTCACTAATTGTATCTTGAAAAATTCCAGTCTAAGAATAATGTCTAGAATTTTAGTTGGTTCATGTTTCAAAAAAATCTAAAAGTAGTATTTTACCTTTCCACGTGTTAATACTTGATGACGGTGCAAATCCGTACACGTGTAAATACTTGATGACGGTGCAAATCCGTACACGTGTTAATACTTGATGACGGTGCAAATCCGTACACGAGTAAATACTTGATGACGGTGCAAATCCGTACACGTGTTAATACTTGATGACGGTGCAAATCCGTACACGTGTTAATACTTGATAAAAAAACAGCTACTTATTAACCAATAGTTTTGAAGAACAAATTTTCAACAGAAAAATTTCGGCGGAATTTATTTAGAACACTTTTCGAGAATTTCGGCGCAAAACATTCCTGACATTTTGAAGGCCTAGGAAATCAATTTCGGATTGTTAACTTAGCTACGTATTAACATATAAGCAAATAATATGAAAATACATCTATGTACCAATGAAATAAAATATTCCTTGATAAAGCATTAGATGATAGAAAAGTAAGTAAAGAAAAGCGTTTAAAAGCTCTACGTCAGGAAATTAAAAATATTTTAAAAACCTTTTCAGCAAGAAATATTTTCGGAAAGTGCCACAGTTCACGACGTTGTTTTGACGTTGTTGCAACGTCGTATGCCAGCAGGGCTTACTATAGAGGACGCTATGGAACAAAACCAACAGATATAAAGCAAAAGTTAGAAAATTAGTTTAATGTTTTGATATTGGAAGCAATAATTATTTTGGTTTATACCTCATTTCCATGTCATAAGCGCGATCCTTGTCCCCCCCCCACTATTACCACCTTAATTACATGCACTTCTGTCGCTTAGTATGTTGGCATTAAACATTTTTATTAATTATTTCTATATATATAAATAACAAACATCTGTATATTGTAAATATTCATGTAAATAAATTCATACCATTCTACACAAATATTTTAATTCACCTCCAAATAAATATTAGTATTTTGCGGGCGTAAATGAGCATAACCGCCCTCTCAATATTTGCGATGCAATTATTTTGTGGGACTATCCCAGTGGGCAAAAATTTGTTCAAAATCTCCAGTGAAGATGCTAGAACAACGTCTTTCGTCGTTGTTCTAGCATCTTTACTGTGCGGACAACAAGTCTTCGTCCGCTGGGATTATAATAAATAGCGGAGATTCGCGCTCATCATACCACTTCGTTAGTTATGATATTTGGCAGCATATTCAACAAGTAATTTACTAAAAAATTGTTCGAAATATTACGAGATTTTTGCGCGCTCTATTTTAGAAATGTTAAAAGCGATACTTTATGCTCTGAAAATAATCTTTACATATACCTTGTTTTAACATCGCTAGTGAAAGAGTTTAATTCGCAAGAGGATCGAAATAAAGATGACTTAGGGACCATTTTGTAAAAGACAGCAATGCCTAAAGAAATAAAATTAAACAAATCGTAAAAATAAATCCCGCAAACTTCTTTGTCTACGATCGTAAGAATAAATATATTGAGAAATATGCGAAATTCGTGCAAAAATTTGTAATAGCACGAAAATTCGAATATGTTCCAATAGTCTGGGTACTAGGCTGCTCGGAACAACCAAAAATTGTCGAGTGACAAAAAGAATTCTCTAAGGACTTTTCGTGGTCATTTTCCGCATTTATGTTGTCCTTGTGGCGTATGTTGATTGTCAAAATTCGTAATTTGTCTTACAATTTTTTGACCAACATTTTAGCAAAGGAATCGCAAAAAGAAAAAACTCTGTCAAATATTCATTTTCTTTGCTGTACCTTATAAATATCTTTGTGAGGATTTATTTTTGCAAAGGTCATTTATAAACTTTGAAGGAAAATATTGACTTTGGGTAACAAAACGACAATTTTCTTTTTGCGAATTGATGCGTTTGAGAGGTTTATTTAATAATTGTCCGACTTTCTAGATGCACGTTTGTCTAAATTCCTCTGTGGTTTCCGTAAAGGTTATAGTGCACAACATGCTCTCTTGAAAATGTTGCGAACATGGCAATCCTGCATAACTAAATCGGGAAAAGTTGGAGCTGTATTAATGGATTTGTCTAAAGCGTTTGATAGCCTCCCCCATGACCTGCTAATAGCTAAACTAGA
>JAULBZ010009302.1:0-10106 GCA_032360805.1 Neoturris breviconis | reverse complement strand
TCGATTTTGAGGAGGTACGCTGTAGAAGCAAACTAGGCATTATCATCAGTGCTTTCATTGCTACTGGTCTCCAATCATTTTTAGAGGTCATAGATTTAACTAACTCAGACATCTCTTGGATAAACAACTTTCCTGATTTGCCTTTCGGTAGAGGGAAAATGTTTTTTTTCCACTTAACAATGGTCTCATATGATGTTACTATGTCATTTATCTTGGTCATAAAAGTATTACAATCTGAAACCGTTGGCAACTGCTCTTGATTTGTATTAATAGACGGTGAAGGGTTTCTCTTCTTACAGGCAGCAAGGTGAATTGATCTCCCATGAGAAGTTGCGAAACTTTTGTTACAAATAGAGCAAGTAAAATCTTTTGAACGATTATCTGAATTCATAATTGTTTTTTTAACAACTTCTATAATTTATCCATTTAAAATATAATCGTTAATCCATTATTGTTACAACTAATTTAAAGTTAACTTTTGGAAACTCTCCATCATTGGTGATATGTGTTTTATAAGAACAACCAGTGTTAAAGTATCGATAAACAAGTTATAAATAAAATCGTAGATAACAAACCAACTCTTAAACTACTCAATAAAAGCCAGCAAAATTTCTTGTGCTACGACATACGATGTATAAGTAACAAATTTTTATTACTCCGTAGAAAAGGATTTCCAACTTTACTTAAATAAAACAAATTTATAGAACGCTCTAAAAACACGTCTGCTCTCTTCAACGTTCAAAATAATTTTTCAATTAGGGTTAAGACTTGTGTCAGGTTTATGTTTAGTACATGGATTATTAGTGCTAGTGTGAGGGCGTGGTTTAGGATTAATGTCCAATACTTAGTATTTAGAGTATTATTTTCTCTCAAAATCAAAGAAATATACGTGAAAATAAGTATTGTAAATGACAGTTTAACGACCCTCCATATTAAACGTCCACGGTAAAATTCAAAATATTTTGCCTCTACCAATTAAACACTCCTCCCGTTTAGACGCCCAGGGTAAAAATCTTGTGTGGGTGTTAAACCTATTTGGTATGCGTGTTAACCTTATTTGACCTAGAGGGGGAGGGGGAAAAATGCCCCTCACCCCTCCCGAACTTTTTTTAAAAACTCAGAAACAATAAAATGTACCGAGTTGCAACTTTCCGAACTTATTATTTATTTATTGGGCACATGTAACCGAAATTTTATGACCGTAGCATTATTGCATTTCGAGATAATCGCAGCACCAGAAACCTACAAATAAAAACGTTTGTTTTTGTGGTGAAATCCTTATAAATTGATTACGTCATAACTTTTGGTTTGATAATGGAATGATAATGAAACTGTCACCAGTTGTTTATCTTCACGAGAAGAGTCAATTAACAATGTTAGCTTTGGTGACAACATTGATGACGTCATATAATGACATCATAACTTTGAAACAAATTTTGACAGATTTGGAGCTCTATACTTGCTGATCTGATGACGTCATTTTCATATAATAATTTTGGCATAATTACTAAAGACAATCCAATTGCCTTTCAGAATTTGGAAACAGAATTAAAAAATATTTTCTCAATCAAAAGTTATGGCTTCTTAAATGTAGGTACCAATATCTGCAAAATTAAATTTTTTCAAATTTTTGCTGACATCAGCAAAAATAGTCACATGTTCTTAGTTGTAATAATGGCAAAAATAGAAAGTACTTGTGCCAAAGAATATTTGCCTGGAATTTTATGCTTCTAGCACTAGAGAAAAGTTTTTTATGATGACCTTGATTGTAGGCACGGAACGGAGTCCCCTCTTCATAAATGATTACCTACAATACACTTATGGTTGGGGGTCTAAATTAACATGCCTGTACTTTGCTATGTGTCTCATATCCGATGCAAATAGTTCTTTATCATGTGCCGAGTATCTAGAGTTCTTGCTGTTACCTCGGATATGTTTTGTGTTAGCGGTTTCAATTCTTTATAACCGCTGCCCTTGCTTTTGTCTGAGGGTCTAATTCATTTGCATATTGTCTGTCTAAGTGTCTCTTGTACGATGGCTCCTTCCTTCAAGAGTATAATATTTGATGCCTGCGGCTTTTCCCTGTGCCTGCGGTCCTACTTCCTTAGCTTCCTATGGTCCGTGTCTATATGCGTCCAAGTCTCATTTCCTCTTTGCTTCTTTCATATGCCGCGGTTTTAGTTCCTCCGCTGCTATTAAATTTTTTTTTCTGTTGAAGCTTTGTTGAATCATTTCAAGTTGCTGTACGTGTCTAGTTTTAGATGGACACCACAACTGAGAACAGTAGTCTAACTAGCGACATGACTAGCGACTTCTACATTGTCATCATAAAAGTTCTTAAGATCCAACCAGCGATTTGGCTTTCTATTAAAGGGGTCTTGTTTATGTGATCATGGAGAGTACAGTCATTACTCGTGGTGATACCAAGATCTTTAACACAGAACGTGTCTTCCACAGCTCATGCTTTAAAAACTTTTATTATTGGTGTAAGAAACATTTTTGCAAGAATCCCACGCTCAAATCAGCAATAAAAAGTTAAAAATATTTAGGAACACACACAATACTGAATTGGTGATTTAAAAAACTTAAGGATAAAGAACCGGTAACTTGAGCCTCAGTAGCCTGTACTACAAACTCGATGTCTGGCGAGAAAACCCGGCTACACACACGGCACTTCTTTGCCGCGGGGCGGATCTGCGGAACAGGCTAAGCCTCAGCGGTATGTTTATTTCTTTTACGTTTTGAGACAGAAATGGTTCTAAATGCAGATCTTCATTAGGCAAATTCGTTTGCACAAATTCTAAATGAAGCCATTACATTGGTTGAAAGTGACGCCACATGGTTGGTGACGTCGCTTTCAACTAATATAACGGCTTAATTTAGAATTTACCTAGTGAAGATCCGCATTTAGATGGTAAATATTGAATATCAAACTGCTTTTACTTAAATAATTATTTCTTAGAAAATAGAGATCCTCATACTTACTTACTTTTGTTACTCTTGTTAGCTTCTGATGATTCATCATCGACGTGACAATGGGTTGCCACTTTCAAGTGGTGCTGCACGTACTGCGCCTAACGTTAAAGGTATTATGTGTAGTAGGCTGTTTGAATCAGCAGTTCGACAGGCAGTGTAACTTGAGACTTGGGGCTCATCAGGAATATAATTTAGACATCGATCTAGAACTTGTTTAAAATCATCAATTTCACATCCTGTCATGTTGCGAATAGATTTCGGTAGAGCATTCAAATCCCATTAAATGACAGACTTCCTCTCAAAATTGATTGCAACGATGCTGGAACATTACTATTAAAGGAGCACTCTCCTGTGTTTGTTTACATTCGATTTTTGAAAAGCAAATCCGATAAATAAGTCACACATTTTATCTAACATGATCGCAATATAAAGCAGACTGAATATATACTAAAGAAACGCGCAGAAACTTGTAGCTTGGGTGCTGCATGCAGTTAACCACGCAATAATATGAACATTAATAAAAAGACTTGGAGGAGAGAGAAGTTTTTAGGCCTCCATATCGCGAGTCGATTTAGTACCCCCTTCATCTGTTCTGTGACGAAACTGACCTTGAAAAAATATATATTTGCTTAACTTGGGGTTTTAGATATGAATGAAATAAACAATCTGTCTAACAAATACTATTACAAATACAATTAGTGTTGGTGAATACCTCGGTAATGTTTTTAAAGAACGATTGTTTTGTTGCCACAAAGAATGGAGAAGAATCATAGAAGATACTGACTTCCGGCTGACGTTTTTCTTGTCTTTTCAGTTATTTCCCCTGCAGAAAATTGTAATGTGACTTTATTTACGTTACTACAGTAACTCAAGTGTATATTAAAGTGTATATGTGTATATTAGATATTTTGCGATAAAAATTAACTTCGTGTGATTGTTTATGTGGATTAAAAGCATTTCTAAGTGGCAAAATTTCCCTTCACGTTCTATGACAACAAACTGAATAAAATAAGTGGCATTTAACCGTATTATTATTAGCATAAAGTGCCCGCGGCATTTTCATTAGATGATAAAACATTTTCTACTAATGGATGGTATTAAAATTTGGTTACTTTTCCTAACTTTAATCAAGGATTTTGATCATTAATTTTTTTTTGGCATTTTTTGTTTATTTTTTTAGGGGTAGCTTAATTCTGAACAGGGGGTAAAATTTTTGAAAATATAAAATTTTGTTAAAATGATCTCTGATGTTGTTTGGCTAACTTTGGGACAATATGTGTTAGTTATGGAAATACTAAATGAAATATACAAATGTATCGAAAAACACAGATCAGATTTCATATTTTAAAGACCAGATTTCATATTTTACAGACTAAAACGACTGTTCCTGATGACGTCGTCATAAGAGGTACTAGTAACGTCATAAGATCAAAAATATTAATGGCAAAGTGTTTGTATTGAGTTTTCCTATAAGTGTACCAAGTTTCACGCCTCAAGTATCGGTGGTTCGGGAATAAAAGACCACAGACATTTTGCAATATTTTTCACTATTGGTGACGTCGTAGCAGGTGCCAGTGATGTCATCAAATCACAAAAAAAAATATGTCAAGCTGTTTACATTGACGTTTCCTATAAATGTACTAAGTTTCATGCCTAATGTATTTCATATTAGATGACGTCATCGCAGGTATCAGTGACGCCATCAAGTCAATTATTTTCTATCAAAGTGTTTGTATTAAGTTTTTCTATAAGTCTGCCAAGTTTCATATCATAAGTATTAGCGATTCGGAACAAAATGGTCGCGGGCACTTTATGCTCCTTTAAGTCGAAAGAAACTATTTAAAATATCAGATAAACTGATTCCAGTTGCCATTTGCATCAATAAAATCACCAATAACATTAAAATCGTAGCAAACAAAAACATTTGCCTATTTGTCTAGCATGCAGTTTTATGTTTTTTTCTATGTTACTAAAACATCATCTTTTTCATGACCTAAATCCCAGTCCTAACCACTACGTGTAGGAAGAAGAACAAATTTTGAGTTGGTAGATAGGTAATTGCTAGTAGTGAGTTGTGAGTTACTATTATTTTCGACCGAAATTTCCCGTGAAAATAGGCAATAACCATTAAACATGCGTCTTTAGATCAGAATTCCGAATCGGTATAATCGTTTCACAAAGAAACATAGATATTTCTGATTGGAAAACAATCTAGCGATTCCCATACGCATGCGCGTACTCTAATCTTTCGACAAGAAGTTCAAGTCGCACTTAATCTTCTTCTTTGTTTTTTCCAGAGTAGTTATAATCATATAAATCGCTTACAAAGTTCTCCATCATTTTATAAGTTCTTTCTTGTTCCACGGTGAATATCAATAAAAATGGGATCTCCAAACCACCAGATGGAATAGGAGATACCTTGTAGTCTGTCGAGACTACGTGCCAATCTATCTTTCCACCTTCTTGGATATAAAAGAAACAATGACGTGAAATATCTCTTGGGATATGGCTAACTGTCAACCAAGTGTCATGATTTTTATGGCACACGAGTAAAGATCAATTGCCTTTAATGATTTGTTTGTTTCTATTTTCACTTGTACTTTTTTCCAGTCTTTGCATTTATCCAAGTCGTGTTTCGACAGAAGGTACCCTCGTGAAGCATTTTTTGCTTCAAACCAATACACCATGCTTTGCGAAATACTCTAACTACAGACTGTAAGAATAGAAATAGTGAATGTCAACATTCGACTGTCTATAACCAGATTATTCGAATTCAATTGAATCCGAGTTTTTAAGAGAGGACAAAGCTACTTGAAGCCAAAAGTAAAGAAGATCGAATCAAGTTCAATTGTTCCAAAGTTTTTAACCTCAGCGTCAGGAAGTGTATCTAATGCAGAACATTACAATACTATGGTTCCAGAAAATATCAAATCAGAGGTTTGGAATTACGCGCTAGTTCACGGAACAAAAGCGGCCTTGGAGAAGTTTGGAAAGAAATATCCAAAGTACACATTCGTTGGAACATTTATTTTGAACTGTTAATAACTGGAAGAAGAAATTTAGTGATGGTAAAATTGTGCACAGAAAGAAGGGTCGATCGAATCTGTTGAACGATGAACTATTGTCTAAGGTAAAGGATGTAGTAACGGGAACACGACTTGCTGGAGGAGTAATTTCAAAAAGAATGGTAATTTCACTGGGAATCGGAGTTGAAAAAGCTAACTGCCTTGATCCCTTAGAAGCTTATGGAGGTAGCTTAGAATTAACAGAGCGTTGGGCCATAAACGTCAATGCAGTGGTCAAAATGGAAGGGCACCACCGAAAATATTGAACCATCTGAATAGTTTTTGCTTGACGAAAAGCTTACATTTAAGAAGCTAATTTCAACAGCAATCATTGATCACGACATTTCAAAAGATCTTGTTATTAATCTGGACCAGACACCTGGAAAATACACCTTCAATCCAGTTGGTGCAAAAACAGTGCCAATAAAAGGTATTGATGATAAGCGTCAGATCACAGCAACATTTGTTGTAAGTATGACTGGTAAATTTCTACCAATTCAAGTCACTTATGAAGGGAAAACAAACAGATGTCTTCGAAAGTTCGAATTTCCTGCAACTTTTAATATTAATATTCGGATAATCATTGGTCAAACACATTGAGCTTTTTGAGCAAATTATATTCCCATACCTAAATGATGTGAAGAAAAGCTTCAATTATCCTGAAGAACAGATGTCATTGGTTATAATCGATACCTTCAAAGGGCAGGACAATAATGTGATCATGGAGTTGTGCAAGAAAAACTTTTGCCATGTTGTTATCGTTCCACACAGCCTCACAAATAAATTTCAACCCCTAGACATAACCTTCGGTAGAATGTGCTAGCCAGTATAAAATAAATCGGTAATAAAAAAATCGGTTAAAAGTCCTGGTCGATCAAAAAGGTCGGTTAAAAAAAAAAGTCGGTAAAAGATTTGTTAGTCACTTTTACCGACTCTTACTTTACCGATAAGGTAATCAAGTTTTTAGGCCGTGATTCCCAATAGGTATCTATGTTTAACAAAGAAATATTGATATTTCGGTTTTGCAAAAATAACAAGTCATGTCCATGCACATGCGCGATACGTCTAAATCATGCCTTTAAGCAAGGAAATTGAAAAAGTGAAGGAAGACCAACTTCAACTGTTCTATAGAAATCGGGCTTGTTGCTTTTGCAGGTACCCTTATTGTTATTCAAATTTACCGCAAGGCGCTGTAGGCTAAACTTCGGAATATCTCTGTTATTGTTTATTTGAAAAGACCGCCGTAGTTTTGACATATGACTTACACTAATTAATTGCATAAATTAAAAATTACGAAATAGCAGATGCCGACTATTCTCGGATTAGTTATTAGTTATACCATCGATCTACTATTTTACAAACTCAGTGTTGTTTTGAGAATTTATTTTTTATTATTTTAATGCGTTTTCACCAAAAAAGTTTCGAGAGATTATCACGATGTTTTGTTTTTGAAGTATACACAGTCACAAGAAAAGTATATTTTCTTGTGACTAAGTTTGAGACGATATCTTATCATGTAAGAACAAACCGTAACAAAATCTCCAATTCAAGGGAATAAAACAAATCATACCATTACTGTATATTTACAAACACGTTCTTGTTTGTCTAAGAAATGATGAGTTTTAAAAATAATTTCAAGCATCTTGTTTTAGTCACCAGAATTATAGTCTTCATGAAACAAGCAATCTCCAGAACGAAAATTCTGAAGAAGCGGGAAACAGTTTTAAAATATATACGGCCAAAAAATATATTGCTAACGATATTCTACAATACACGTTTCTTGCTTTCTTATTCTGCAATTTGATTGGTCGAAGAGTGTGCCAAACATGCACTTCATTGGCTTATCGTTTTATCAACAAATACTTTGATTGATCCACACAAAATATCAAGCTGTCTGTCTATTAATAAGCTCTCCCGTAATACTTATCGTAAAGTCTGCGCCTACGTGGATATGAAAATATCATAGGAGGGAGAGAGTGTAAATAGGTTCGGTGAAAATACGATATGATCACAAGCTTTAAAAAATGATTTGCAACAAGAAAAAAAAATTGTTTTCTTTTTTCTTCTTCTCTGATATCACGAAAAGGTAGCCTCAACACCGTTCATGATCATTGTTGCAATAATTTCCAGCAGTTATTCTTAAACTTGATATGATCCTCCACAATTAAACTTTACAATGTGTGGAATGGTCCACTATAAAATGAAAAGTACAAACATAGTCATAAATTTATATAGTCCTCTTATGATCTATGCTATTCTTAGAAATAAGATTTGGAACTAGGTCGAAAACCTTTGTCTATAATATAACATACAAGTTTATAAATATAATTCCTAGAAAAACAAATTATTGTAAAGATGTACAACTCTGTACGAATTCCCATAAATGGAATATGTTTAAAAAAACTTTATTAGAATATTTGTATAACGTATAATATATATACTGTTCCTGATGTTGTTTGTTTGCGGACATAATGTATTAACCACAAAACCAAATAACTAACACAATCCTAAGTCACCATTTACTTCCACTCTCCCTACCTCCTCCTATATATATATATATATATACTGTTCTTGATATTGTTTCTATATATATACATATAGTCTTTTTTATACAGGGCCGGTGACACGGGAGGGGGTGGGGGGAGGAGAGCCATACCCCCACTATTTTGTAGAATAAAATGTTTGAAGAGTTAAAAAATTTAGGGTCGAAACTTCAAAATAAGTTTGTTTGCTCCTGCCTACATTCCAGGAAGTTAGCTGCATATATATTACTATTGTGCTCTTCATATATAAGCACAACCTTTATCTATGATTTATTTATTTATACATATACAGTTCTGAATGTAAGTAAAAAAAAATTAGTAACACAGAACTTAAAATTTACAAACGATAAGAAATTATTCGAAATTTATATGTTAAATAAACTGTTTCATTTTGCCTCATTTTGTTTATTTTTTATGATTTTTATGAAAACAGCACATAATAACGAGAATTTTCTCATCTTTCAAGACAGATTATATAGGATCGACGTCATGCCTAGCTTAGAAATAAAGACAAAAGGGAGGTTTAAGTACTTAACTACCTTTCCTGACTTAGGCAAATCTAGGCATAACGTTTAACAGAGCAAACGAATAACCAACCTTTGGTACACTTATCTGGATACGAAAACACACCATCTTCACAAGATTGAACTTCATATGGCTTCGACGAATACTCTACCGCTAAGGAGTTGAATTTCTTTTGTATTGCAGTGATTTATGGGTAATGTCGCTTTTGTGGGTAAACGACAGAAAAGAAAGTGGTCTAAATTGTCGTTTTTTCAGCTTAAAAATCCGTCTAAAATTCGAATAAGACTGGACCGAGTAACAAGCCCAGTTTTGAATAGCGCGCAGAAACAATAAGAATTTGAATAGCGCAACAATGGCATTGTTAGCAGTTGGTCTTCCTTCTCTTTTTCAACTTCCTTGCTTTAAGCAAGAATTTTGAGTCTGTCTGCATGATTTGCAAATAAACATCAACATCATGTAATTTGCATGCATGCGCATTTGCGGATACTAAAGAAGTGTAAATCGTGGTTTCAAACTACAATCAAGGTCAGAAATAATGGGAAAACTGGTGAAATTTAAAGGTTAACATAAACCACATGCAAAACATAAGTGCGGAAAATAACCATGAGAAGTCCCTTGAGGTTTATCTCTGAGGTTTATCCGAGTAGACTTAAGACTTATGATTAGGATATTAAGACTTAGGCTTAGGATCTTAAGTTTTTTTTACAAATTCTCTTGATTCTAGAAGCCTAGTACCCAGGCTCTTGGAACAAATTCGAACTTGCGTTCCGATCACCTTGCTAGTAAACATTTAAGGCTTTTTGTCAAAGTTGAAATTGCACGAATTTCCCTTTTTTCAAAATATTTATATGACCACGATTTTAGGTACAAGGATGCTAGAATCAACCGAATTAGTCAAGTTTGCAAAAAGGCCTAAGATCCTAAGAACCATAAGAAGCTAAGAAGATTTATAAATAAAGATTTTACTTTATTCCTTAGCTACCATTTACCTGTTGAA
>JAULBZ010009300.1:0-10107 GCA_032360805.1 Neoturris breviconis | reverse complement strand
GATATTATGAGTAACTTGTTTCATTTAAAAATCACTCCGTACTCTCTTCGAATTTCATGCTTATTGAGTCTTCCTCCAACCAAATCCATTCGGTTTGGTACAAATTCTATATTATTTCGAGGTAGTCACCTGTGGAATTTACTTCCAGACATTGTCAAGATGAGTGAAAGCATTGAGATTTTTAAACAAAACGTTGCATCTTGGGTTGAAATAAAATGTTTATGTCCGCTATGCTCAGATTAGCGTCAGTATTTTTATTGTATTTTAGATGATTTTGTTTTTACTCTTGTTGGTTTTAATTAGTAACTATTTGTAACTATCCAAACACCAACGTTAAATAAATGTTTACTTACTTACTTATTTTACTTTTTAATTTACGTGTATGCCTAGTAGGTATGGCCAGGCCATGCGAGGTTTTACGAAACTAACTAAAGTACCTTTCTCTTACTTGCGCAAAATAGATCATATTTCTGTAGTCTTCGTAGACGATTCTTCCTTGTTAGGTAGAAATTATGAAAAATACATGGTTAATATTAATTCTACGACAGATTTACTACGGGATGTACCATACATTCAGAAAAATCTGTTTTAACCATATTTCAACCGGGGTTTTTGAGAAAAGTTATTTCCGGGAGGCGGATCCTCCCCCTACCCCCATCCCCCATTAACAACATTGATACAGCATATCACTGCATTAACACACCTGCTGTGGATATTACTATTCACACAGATGCCAGCGTGAGTTAGTGGGGATCTACTGACGATGTCCTACCTACTGGTGGTATGTGGAATGAGAATGAAATAACACTTATTAATGTTTTAGAAATTCTCTCCTCTGCCTCAGAGGGGATAATGGGGAAAACCGAGTGTAGCCCTGTGGCTCTTTACGATATAAAAATATAATCCGCTCAGCCCGTTTTTGGCCGATTCTACTATTTTGCCGTCTTTAAAAGTTCTCTCTTTCCGTTTTCATTACGGCACTCTTCTGGATTTAGCCTGCTAAACGGCAAAACCAGTCTAACCTCATACTTTATAGAAGAACCGTTTGTTTTCTTGAGAAGTAATTTTTTGAGCTCCATCATGGCTTCATCAAACTAGGTAAATTTCAGCATCATTGCTATCGTGGTTCAGAAGTCCCCCCCTCCCAGCATATATAGGGATATAGGGTTAACATTGTTTCAACTATTTAGATGATCCTGAAATTATACACCTACTACATATACACTCCACCTCTCCACTCCACCCCTGCTCATTTCTTAATCGCAAGTAGCATCAATGCAAGTAGATAGAAAAACGAAAAAAAAAAACTTTCTTTGGTCAAAGACGTGTATTTCCATTCATTGGAAAATCATAACAAACGGATTGCAAATCGGACGATTTCTAAAAACCATTAAATAATCGTTTGGCATCTAGACAAAGAATAATGAATGTCTGAATAAGTGCGCGGATTAAGACTTCCTTGTTGCTCATTTTGTTGATGCAAAACGTTTATAGGAAAAACAGATTACGAAAAGTAACAGACGAAAAACTTACTATATTAAAACATTCTACTACATCTTCTGAATGTCCGAACCTTGTTTATGTGGTTACAAACAGCGTGTTTTTAATCCACTGCAATAACAAATCTAGCGGCCAAATTCTTGTTCAAAGTCAGCAGCAAAGACGCTAGAACAATGTCGAATGACGTTGTTCTAGCGTCTTCAATGCAAACTTTGAGCAAGTTTTTTCACACTGAGAAATTTAATTTAATTGCTTGATTAAATTTCTCGCTCGCGCAATTAATATTATGTTAAACATCTCCAATTAACCCCTGAAAGGAATTTGACTTTTCAGTAAAAATCTCATTACCAAGATGTAATCGGTAATCATTTAGCATAGAGACGAATTTATGGTTCATATATACTTGAAATACTCACTAAAGTATTCTGATGAGTTGGCATATCAAACTTTAATATTGGATTTTCGTTCACACTACATCCCAACAATTATGTAGCTAACCTATTAGCTTAACATGCGAAATTCGCACGTTAAGGTTCATAACAAGCGAAATTCGCACGTTAAGGTTCATAACATGCGAAATTCGCATGATAAATAAGTGTCGAGAAAATGTCACATATGGGCCACCGTACCTTTCAGAGTATTAGTTTTTATCCTTTAGACAAATTTTCGAACATCTGTCCCAATCCACCTTAAAACGCCCTCACGCCCTCTTTGAAGGTCACCTTTACCAAAACATTTTCTTAGGTTATAAAAAAAGTGAAATAAATTTTGTGAGACATTTCTTTCCAAGTAAAATTTTAAAATTATGGTGCCATCAAAAACTAATGCCATCATCAAACAAATTTGGATAAGAATATTCATTACAGTTGGTACTAATGACGTATCAACTATCATAGTGTAAGTAAAAGCAAGGCCATACCGAGATCTCCGGGAGCAAAATCCGCCCCTTAGTTTTGAACAGCCCAAAAAGCCTAATCAATGTAGTTAAAGACCCTTTAAAGCAATTTTAATGGGTTGGCGGTGTTTCTTATGGATGGGATTTAGAACTCACATAGTTTTTTGTTTCTAAAAATTATGACGTAATTTGGAAAAATAAAAACACAAGTGTTTTTAGCGACACATCCGTAGAGTATTGATCTTTACTTATGTCATTATCAATACTACGTTATACAACGAAATTCATAAACTTATATACAATTGTTATCCAGTTTATGTTACTTGGAATGTTTTCTCTTTGACATAATTAAATAAATACTGATATTATTGGTTGCAATCACAAGTGAATCCGGAATAATTATTAGAAGCTTGATAAACGTATTTGGATTGGTTTACGCAACCAAAACAAATTGATTGATTGGTTTATACGATTTGGTGTTCAAAATATCATTGTCTAATTTTTTATAGGCATTGTACGAAGTTCGTGTTAAGTTAACAAGAAATCAAAACAAACAAAATGACTGCCGCAATCGCTGACGCAAAACTATTAATTGAAGATTGGAACTTGAGGGGCTCAACCCTAATGCTAACCAAAAAGATAGATTGAGTTTTGTGAGTGTGAAGCACCTAATCAGAGAGACAAGAAACAAGGCAACCAGGAAGATTAGATCGTTAAAAGTGTGGTGCGATCCATGCATAGCTCTCTGAGACTTAAAAGTGTTCTTGAAATGAAAAGAAAGTTACCCTTCACTAAACTTATCAGTCATTTGCAGCGCAATTTTGAAGATATAAGTTCGCCAAACTTATGTGCGCAGCTTACCGCAAGCACCCAGATGCCTAACAAATCTGTTGTAGATTTTATTCTGAGACGTATGGAAATTATCGAGAACCTGATTTTTTCATCCTAAATTTCTGGAAAGATGGAATATGGTAAGGATCTAGTGTATAGATTATTTCAGAGAACTCTGGAGAGAGGTGTGGAAATTATGACTGTGTTGCATGAATTGAGACCTTTCCTTAAGTGTGAAACAATTAATGAAGCGCTACTCTATGTTGCGCAAAGAGCTGTAAATGATGAGAAGGAGAGAAAAGCGAAGTTTCAGAAGAGTAAGCTAGTTGTTAGGGTCAATCTGATAAGCGACCAACATCTTAGACCTGACTCCCAGCCTTCTCCTGCGAGTGAATCTGAATCACAAAATATCCTTTCAGAATTAACCTTCTCTAAAGTTACTAAACAGCTATCTGAATCATCAAAAGATGTTGATGGATTGAAGACAAATAGCTCAAACTATGTCCAATCCTAATCTGGTTGCAAAACGTGTAGCGATAATGGAAAAAGATGTGAGCACTGTTATGTTTGTGGCACACTTGGTCATAGGTAAAAACAATTCCCCAAGGAAAAGAACAGAAACCAGGGGGAAGACAAAAGGTCGTGGAGACGGGACTCACTGCGACTTCAAATACATTGTCCCGTAGTTTTTATGGATGTAGGCGCCTTGAATCTGGTGATGTACATAGTTTTAAAGTTTGTTCGCAAAATAAATGTATATATTTTTATTCCAAACGTTGCCAAAAGGAATCATGGCGGGAATATGAGGTGTTATGTGAGGCAATTGCAGAGTTGCGAGAGAAAGAAGCTGAGCGTGTGAAGTCTGGTGTTTTTGCTACAAACTTGACTCCAAAGATAGAGCAAAGCTTGCTAATTTAGGGTGAGGAAAATGTTTGGTTAGTACAAAACTTAATGGATCAATAACAGACTGTTTGATCGACCTTAGGTTTCATTGATCTCGAAAGTCTGGTTGACAAGATTCAAGCCTGATCTTTCAATACAATCAGTCAAAGAGCTTATGGACCAACCAAATCAATTAAGAGTGAGATGGAGAAATGATTATGAAATTCCTTATCCTGGATGGGTTGCACTTAACATCAGCTTTGCAGATGAAGAAGCTCCATTGTATCTGTGCCATTTCTGGCGACTTACCAAAATATTGGTCAACTTATTATTGGTTTTAACGCAATTAAAGCTCTGGTAGAACAAGATAACACTGACAATAACAATACATTAATTAGGAAGCTGCTACTGTCACCATTACATTGTCATACCCCAATTGGTACAATAGAACTGGTAAATTCGATAACACCAATTGCAGTGCAAGAAAAATATTCTACAAAGTATACCTTTGATAACAGTAGGAATGATTTGTTTAATGACCATGTCCCAGGAGAAAGTCAGAAAGCCGATAGAAAGTCAACACCTGCCGTAGTTCTTATTCAGACAGCTGTTGTGCAGAACACTTTACCCATAGATCCTAGTCATCACCAAACCCACCAACAAAGAGTGTTAGAGGAAATAAATCTAGGAGACTTAAACCACGAACAACAGGAGATGGCTCGCCAATTGATATTGACAGAAGCGGATTCATTTGCTGTAACAGATGATGATGTTGGTAATGTTTGCTTTCCAAAAATAAATATTATAAGGTTGAAAGATGCGGTGCTGGTGTAGCGAAATTATAACCGTATTCCACGATCATTATATGCTGAAATAAAAGCGTACATTGAAGATCTAATGAATCGCTCCTGGATCCAGAAGTCAGAATCAAACTATTTATTACCAGTGGTAGCTGTACGTAAAAAAGATGACACACTGCGTCTTTGTTGTGAGTACCGTAAGATAAATGCAAAAACATTCCAAGACCGTCATCCACTACCACGAATACAAGATACCTTAGATTCATTAGGTGGAAAACAGTTCTTCAGTGTTTTGGATCAAAGTAAGGCTTATCACCAACTATATTTAGAAGAGAATTCACGGACTCTCACCTTTATGACTTCTTAGGGATTATCTGAGTAGACCAAAGAACCTGTTGGTCTAATGAATGCACCTGCCACCTTTCAAAGGTTTATGTAGACTTAAGAGATGCTTTTGCAACCCCATACCGATGATGTTTTGGTCTACTCAAAGAGCTTTGAAGATCACCTCGGTTTTGCAAGCATGTAGTCAAAATAAAAGCATCCAAGTGCAAGTTATTTAAGAGGCTAGTATCATTTCTAGGTCACATTGTTTCGTCAGACGGTTACTAACTTGACCCCTCTCACACAAAACCAGTTCAACAATTTATTGATTCATCACCAAAGAATGTTTGAGAAGTTAGAAGATTGTTAGGATTACTGTGCTACTTCTGACGCTACATCAGTAATTTCAGCCGAATTGCAAAACCGTATAAACCTGTATGATTTGCTACGGAAACCACTATCTTCTACAAGAAAAAGCAATATAGATAAGAGACTTGTTATTACTGATTATTCCAACCGCTTTACTCAAGCTTACCCCACCAAGAATAAAGCAGCTCGTACTGCCGCAGAAAATATGTATAATGATTTCTTGTTGCGTTTTGGTATACCAGAGATGCTAATCCACGATGAAGGTGGTGAATTTGAAAACCATTTGTTCCGTCACCTCAACAAGCTCTGTGATATTCATCGCCTGCGAACTACACTGTATCACCCACAAACAAATGGCCAAGTAGAATGTATGAACGTTACAATAATCATCATGTTAAAAACACTGACCGATAGAGAGAAGGACAATTGAGAAGACCACATCAATAAACTGCTACATGCCCACAACTGTACAACCAATAATGTTACGCCCATATCAATAAACTGCTACATGCCCACAACTGTACAACCAATAATGCTACGCCCATATCAATAAACTGCTACATGCCAACAACTGTACAACTAATAATGTTACGCCTATATCAATAAACTGCTACATGCACACAACTGTACAACTAATAATGCTACGCCCATATCAATAAACTGCTACATGCCAAGAACTGTACAACCAATAATGCTACTGACTTTTTATCATATTATATACTTTTTGAACGCAAGCCTAGACCGATGTACTACTTGATTCCGAAGAATCTGTTTCTTCAGTTTCACATGCACAGCACACGAATAAATGACGCAAAGAAATGAAGCACGCTTACGAAATTGCTGCTAGCAAATCACGTAACCGCAAAATTAACTGGTGACCGAGTGGTCGTAAACGTGGTGGTACAGGGAAGCTACGATCGTACTGGAAAGAGGACATTTGTGTGATAACAGATTTAGACGGAGATGACGGGCTGGTTTATAAAATTCGTTCGGAACATAACCCGAAAGGCAAAACCCGAGTTTTACACCGGAATATGATGATGCCCTGTCAATTTCATTTTGAAGAACCAGAAGGTCTACATTTGAAAGCTAGGCACCAAATATAAGAGCGGGAGAGATAGGAGAAAATAATACTGCCCAAGTGAATAGTCTGATGAAAGCAGTGACGATGGATTTATACCGCTACAGCTGGATACTGTAGATAGACAGTATGAAGATAGAGAGAGATTTGAAGAAATAGATTTTGAGATTGAGAAAAATGATGGTATATGCAAATTTGCTAGGAATGTCGAAGTGAGACAAGCTGATAATGGTAGCAAGAAAAGTGAGGAGAGATTGGATACTGGTATTGGTTGCAAAGATGGAAAGAGTAAGCATGGTGACAATGAAAGATACAACCATCGGAATCGGAAGACCTATAACTTGCGCAGAAGACAGATAACAGGAGGAGGTTCTGAAAGAAAAAAAATATAAATTCAACAAGACTAGCAGGAAAGCAAAAAAAGACGAAGATTCAACAAGACTAGCAGAAAAGCAAAAAGAAGAAGGTTCAATATGACTAGTAAAAAAAGCAAAGAAAAGAAGAAGGTTCAACAAGACTGGCAGAAAAGCAAAAATACGAAGTTTTAGCAAGACAAGACAAACAAATAAAAGACGAAGGTTTAGTAAATCCATCCAGTCGTAAATAAACCACGAGTACCCACATATGTTGATCAACTACGCTGGTGGATTGAAAGGACTTATGACGTCAATCAGATACAATGGACACCTCAAGTCAACTATGCTGTTGATTGTAATGGGTGGCCATCATTGTACATATAACGCTTGCCTGTAGCTATTAGAAAAATAATCGGGAAACTACATACACAGCAGCTCAAGAATGTTGTGTATCTACTGTATATACTGTGTTAATAGTGTGGCATCTTATGCAAATATTAACAAGTAACAAATCGATTTCTTCGCTTTTTCCTTCAGCTTCAATAATAATGGCGGAATATTTTGTTGAATTCGACTTCGCCTCAGATTTCACGGCGTGCAAATGTTAATTCAGGGGGTTATGAAATTAGATAAACCGGTTTAAACACGACACGATATTAATATCGTTTAGGATAGAAGGATCATAAATAATATGTATATACATATTAAAAACGATGGAATAGTAAAGATTTTAAGAGAAACACCAAAAAAGTTAATTTTAACGTATATTCAACAAATATTTAACCCCCTTAATTGTCGATTCAAAATGACGTAATCAATCTAACTAGCCTGAAGACACTATGGTGTATTTAGACTAGGAAACAGAAGTTACAGAAAGGACGACATACTCCGATTTTGAATATACACAGCGTATAGAAAAAAAAAAAGAAAAAAAAAAAGATAATGTCGCCCCTTTAAAAGTTTTTCAAAAACTGTCTTACCGCCGCCGCCGCCGCCGCCGCGAACAACGTCCATTCCAATAACTCACACTACTCCGTAAGTGTGATTTAATAAAGCTCCCTTTAATTCATCCCTCTCTTTCATTATCGTGAATGCGTAGAAAAATAATATTATTTTTGAGGGAACAAAAAGTCAACTTTGAAAATTAAATATATACCGATAAAAAAATTCTGACTTTTGGTCATAAGCTCATGGGTAAAGAATATATAAATGTAAAATTTTCTGAAGCAAAATGCCAACTAAATACTTTAGTTCGCTTTAGTGACATGAATAATGATCAAATTGATAATATGATACGAAATTACAAAATACGAAATCTGAACATGGTTCTACTACTGGTGATCCTTTACTATCAGGATATTTCAGATCTCAAAGCTATGTTATACAACGAAGAAAAGATTTGGAAAGGTTATTCGTTTAGCTTTCCATTGATATATAACGTTAGTATTTAATAAAAAAGGAAACATGGATATTTTGATGTTTAAAAAGTCATACAGAAAGACAAGGAACTATCCTTAAAAAAGATTTGAACATACGGCACTATTTATAGGAAGATGCCTATATATGCATGTAGGCTTTTATCATATGTACTCAACGTGAAGGTTCGTGTAGTGGAAAAGGACAGACAAAGAAAACATAAAAACATTTTGAAAAGGGACAGTTTTAATAGGGCCTTTGCCAAGCGAATATATTCTGGCACTTAACAATCTGTCTAAAACACAGATCATAGTCACAAACATTCTTGCGGGTTTGATAAGGTAAACCTCATAAACATCATAGAAAATTGGCAACAACTAGTCATCAAAGAGCTGTGTTTAGTCTGAGCAAGCTACGAGGTATTGAGGTAATGAACATTGGGGTATATTGAGCAAGTATTTTCGTTTATTCTCTTCTGGACTTCTTTCTTTCTTCTTTCTTTTTTTCCTTTTTTTTTTGCTTGATGCCGCTGCCTTTTCTTATTTGATCTTGCAATTTCACAAGCTTGGCAGGTGTCATCCATATCATAACTTTCTTGGCAAGCCATTTTTTTTTGAGACAGCAGTACATTTCTGTCCTTCCCACATGCTTTACATATAAAATAAGGTGATGTTCTGAAGAAGAAGGCCTAAGAATGTTTGCTATTTTTATTTTTAAAGGTATTGATTTTGTTCCTTCAAATAACTATATGTTTCGAACGGACCATTGTATTCGGTACGAAAAAAGCAATCAAGATCTTTGGATCATTACTTGTTCCTGTAGAGTCAATGTTAAAATATACCTGAATCGCAAACTTCTTCTGATACGTATTCTCTAAAAAATGTAGGCGTAATATCAAGGAAGTTGAAAAAGGGAAGGAACCACATCTATTGTTTTGCCACTGAATTGTTTTCGCGCGCTATTGTGTTAAGGGCTTGTTATTCGATCCAGGCCTATTAGCGCTGAATTCGGTAAAATCAACTGCTTTGAGTTTAAGAAGCTAAAAACCCGACAGTTTTTTCCATTTTCTTCTTTGTCGTTTACTTATAATTTGATTATCAATCAATTGCAAGAGCGTACACCGTAGAGCTGTATCACCCGAGGCTGTATTTTTACGCGCAATATCCAAGCTAAAATTAGTCAAAACAGCCTGGATTTCAGATTATTATTTACGATATACTTTGCCAGGCTGGATGGAAAACATTTTTAACTTTTCTCGTTGAGTGATTCTGAAGAGGTAAAATATAGCTCTCCGGCAGAGTTTCATGACATCTGATCATATCTATAAAACCGGGTATCAACTTAATATCAAATCTCAAAGTATAATGCGACAAAACAAGAACCTGAACAGCTAATTGAACAATCGACATGAAATTTTCTCAACAAATGTTAAAAATAATAAGATTCGATAATTACAGCAAAAACTCTATATCTAGTATATAATGTAGGTGGAATATTACAGCAAAAAGACTCTATAGCTAGTAGATAGTGTAGGCGGAATATTATTGCAAAATGACTCTATAGCTAGTAGATAGTATAGGCGGAATATTATTGCAAAATGACTCTATAGCTAGTAGATAGTATAGGCGGAATATTATTGCAAAATGACTCTAT
>JAULBZ010009299.1:0-10109 GCA_032360805.1 Neoturris breviconis | reverse complement strand
CGGTGGCCTACAGCGAGAAAAAGGATGATAAACAAACTGTCCGGAATAAAAAGTATCCGGAATTAGACGATGATACGTTAATTCAACAAATAATAATAATAATGTTCTGATTAATCTCATAGTTCAACGACACTCAATGTTTGATATTTTTACTTAATGTTTTCTTACACATCTATATCCCCCTATGTTTCAAATCTCGTCATAGTCCATTGGTTTGTGAGGTTTTATTCTACGACCATACGTTGAATATTTCGCCACATTTTCTTTATTTTTGCTTATATCTTCTATATCTTTTTGTCTTCTTTTTTTTTGCTAATATAAATCTGTTGTGTCATACTTTTATTGACCATTCCCGGGTTTGGTGGTGTTCGATAGCGACATTCTGACCTGGACGGTATGATGTGTATCCCTGCACTTTGCGGTTCAGTTGCTTTTTGTCTTGATACTTTTTGCCTTTTATGCATTCTATTTGAAGATCTCTACAGAATGTTTGTTGGTCTTGGTGATGTATTGATGGCAGGTTATCCCTTAATTTTTTTTCTTTTAATAATCGACTGGGTGATTTTCCACAGGAAAGAGGTGTATTTCTCAAAATTAAAAGTCCTTTTAAAGGGTCTTCTTTCGATCTGTGACATTTTTTAGTAGTCGTTTTACTGATTTCACCATAGATTCTGCTAAACCGTTTGATTTCAGGTAATACAGGTTACTTGTGGTGTGTTTAAAGTCCCATTCATTGGAAAATCTTGTCCCATTCATTGAAAAAACTTGTACGATGTATATTGGGAACCGTTATCTGATATAACTTTCTCTGCAACTCCATGGTGCGAAAATGCTGTATTTGAAAAAAATGTTTTTAGCAAAGTGCTAGGTTGTGGTATTCCCGTCCTTATTCTCTTTTTGCGGTGAATATTCGATTTGGTTATCGCAATAATCTGGTGTTATATAAGTTGGGTCACGATAACGTTAGGTAATAATCATGTTAGTAGACGCTAACCAGTGAGAACATCATTTGACAGAGTTTTCGGCCCCATCCTGGTACGGACTAATCAACAACTCCTCGTGATAGCGGGCCATGTCATGTTATGACATTCTCTAAATAGTCAGCGTTTATATGGTATTAATACTGATAAATGAGTAAACTCACCATTTGGCTTGATGTGTTTGAATCAGCTTGAGAGAGAGAATAAACTTCTGGCCATAGAGAATAATAATCGGCAACAATAAGATAAAACTTATTTCCAATTTGAAATATATCTGTACCAACTTTTTGCCATGCATTTTGAGGTAGTGGATGGTGCATTAAAGGGTCTGGTGGTTTAGATGGTAATAATTTTTGACAAAATTTATTTGGTGATTTGATTTTTTAACAAGACCAGATTTCTTTACAAGATTCTTTGCGATCTGAAAATTATCACGGTAACGTTCTTGTAAACAATTTTTTGAAATAATGAAAACAAATTTGGTAGATGAAAAATGAATGCAAAACGATGCGGTTTGGGTGTAGAGTGATTTTCTTACTTTTTTCAAGTTTTTAACCTCCACCCCTAAATAACCAAAAGCCGTTAGAATAAATGAAAATCGATTGTCGAAGGCCCCTTTAGGTCGTTGGCTTATACTTTCTTCCCTCCCCCTTTAAACGGTCATAGAAAGAATTTAAGAGGAGAACCTTTTGCTTCTGCAGCACCGGGGTTAAAGCAAACATTTAATGCCAAGTTTTGTTACAGTATAGCTATCAGTGAGCGTAAGCTTGTTCAAAGTCTGCAGTTAAGACACTAGAACAATGCTGTTAATGCTGCTCTAGCATCTTTACTGCAAACTTTGAATAAGATTTTGCCCAATGCGTAGCTATAAATGATTACTTTGTATGTAATAAATGTATAAGCATTGCAGTCTGAATCTAAATGGGCTTTTACACATCTGTAATCTGAAATATAAGTCTTCGTCTGTACCCTGTAGTATATGACCCATGTGAATTCAACTCACCCACAGTGTTTATAATGCTTTAGGTGTCTAGAAATCATACTGTATGTATACATATATCTTCAATAAAAGATATGGCAGAAGTAATAATATTCTTTGTACTTTTAGCCAAGAAGAGTTGTACAAGATCATTTTGGTCAACAACTGTTAAAACGTGATGAGAGATTAACAGGAAATTGCTACACTCAGCAGGTATATAACGGAATATTTCCTCAACTGAATGAAGATAAACAATCCAATGTTTTTTCTTTCCTTCAAAAACAGTCCAATTAAACTTTAAATGTATTTTTTGATATACCTTCAGTCCCTATCTGGGATAGTTTATGACCGCAAATTTTTCTAAGTGGGTCTAACAGCGAAAAAGTTTTTCTTTTACTGATAAAAAATGTTTTATTTTTTTATTTTAGGTTTGCTGAGTTACGATTGAGTATCATGTTGATATCTGTAATAACCAAACAATATGTATTGGATATGTAAATACTTTGTTCATAAAAAATTACTATTGTCCAGACCAATTTTATATTTTACCTCACTACCATACCGTATTCCTATATTAAACGTCCTGGGCTTTATTAATTTTTTTACTTTGTTTGGGGGCGGAGCATTTATAACAGTTTGTTTCGAAATCAATATTTTTTGGTGCCTGTGGAATTATTAACCCTATTCAGTATGAGCTTTTTGGGACTCTGAATGTATGGGAGAATGTATTTGTGCCCGCCCTTCATAACTTTTGATGGGAATATGCTAAAGTATTGAAACTTTCCAGAAATTTAGTTCAATACAATAGTAACGCTTCGGCATAATTATTTTTTTGATGAGTGGAATGACGATTTTCAAATTTTGTGACGTGATAAGGGGTCATTTTGGTAAAAAAAAATAACTAATTGAAAAAAAGTTCGGTCTGCAAAATATGTATATTTCCAAATCTGGTCTGTAAAATACTTTTCTGGTCGGTTTTTGTTAGATCGGTGGTTTTTGTCATAACTCAGGAAAAATATGCCATCCATGTTTTATTTTTTATAAGCATATCAAAATTAGAGTTAAGGCTCAAATATGCTTAGCTAGGCTTGCCATGTGCTTGTTTTGTATCCGCTCAATTGTAAATTTAGGGCAAAGACCTTTTTACAGGGCTCTTAACAACACAAATACGCAACTTTTTCATTAAAAGTAAAAAGTGTATGACCTATAGCAAGTGTCTTAAAATATTTGGCTATTTTATAATGGTTTTACAGTGTAGAACCACAAGTACAATCGTGGACATATATGTTTGATAAAAAAATGAATTTCCTCCCCCCTTCCCCACTTAATTAACGTCAATGTTGACGGCATGAGGAAACACTACAATTTCATAGCGTCAACGTTGATTTAGGTGGGGAGTAAATAGACACATTTCATATTTTGATAATTATTAATGTCCACGATTGTAGTGCAATAATATTGATGACAACAAAATTATCACCATATTTGGTCATTATTTACCTTGTTTTGCGGAAGAAAAAATCGAGGAATTTATTATTGTGATTGGCGTCATTTGGTAAGTAAAAATACTAAAAAAATAGCGTCTTTTTTTTTACATTTTAGGGTATTTTTGTTATAATTACGATTTGAAGGCAACTAATTCCGCATTTTTTTCTTCGGTAGTATATGCTTACTTTTTCCCTGAATCTGAGCCTTAATATGCTTGTATTTATTCTGGTCTATAAAATACACCCACCAAATATGAAGGCCTAATAATTAAACGCCGACTACTTAATTTCGACGTATCAAGATGATTCAGTTACTTATCAGGCATAATTTGTTATCAAGTTAACCAATCCCCTGTGTTCCTTTGAACAAATAATTTATTTTTGCCTATTTCAGACACTCAATTCTGGTTCGTAAAATTAAAATACCTCTAAGTCATGTGACCGCATGGCATAAAAACGTTTTCATGTCTAGTCAATTGCATGTTAAATATATCATTGTGACAAAATGTTAATAGCGTATGAATTACGGTAGGTTAAATGTTCAAATATGCCATATTTTAATCTGTAAAATAATTTTTTTATCATAGACACGTTTTGTTTTATAAGCATCAGACAATTTGAGCTGAGCCTCATGATGCTTAATCATTTACGGTTTTAACCCTATTAGCAATGGACTTTTTTCGTTCAAAGCCATGAGGGGGGGGGAGCATTATTTCCCGAACCGCTAGCGTTTATGACATGAACCTTGGTACACTTATAGGACAAACTCAATACACACATTTTGAAAAATGACTTGATGACGTCCTTGGTACTTGCTATGACGCCATCAATGACATCAGGTTTTTGGTCTGTAGAATGCTCTAAAATGACAACAACCTGGTATTGTTTAACCACTAATGCATATGGCATAAATTTGATAAAGTTATAATACAAGCCAATACAAACACTTTGGCGTAAAAAATTTGAGTTAGTGACGTCATTGGTACCTGTCATTATTCACGGTAAATTTGGTTCGTAAAAAATACTATCGGGCCTGCAAAATATGCAATTTGGTCTGTAATTCTCAAAAAATTCATATATTAATTCATTTATTTTTTCCATAAATAACATTTACTTGTTGAAAAGATATTCTAGATATCCTAAGTTACCCCCAGAAAAATAACCAACAATATTTAAAAAATGCTTAATTCCAATCCTTAGTAAAAGTTAGGAAAAGTCCCCAAATTTCAATACCAAACCATTAATAGAAAAAACATTATCGCAAAATGAATATGCCGCGGTCACTTTATGCGAAGGAGTCGGATGCGATTTATTTGGTGTATTTCTTACATGCGGTTTTTAATAAAGATATTTGTAGGGTGAATCCTCTGCATATGTTGGGTATCCGAGAAGAACATTTTTGAACGATATTGTAGAACAGGGTGAATCCTCTGCATATGTTGGGTATTTGACAAGGACATTTTTGAATGATATTGTAGAATATGGTAGTCATTGTTTCTCATGAAAATAATCACGTTTCTTATAAATATATCCAAATAAGGATAATCACTATTTTTCATACTTATTTTCATACTGCATGTGTTGTGTGTTTGATAAGAGCTACATTAAGCCATACGTCTCTCTGTGTGCGTAACTGTTTAAATGCGACTGCAGTTGAGATTTGTTTGATTTATTTTTTTCTGCTTCTGTTGCGTTCTGCTAATAAGGTGGTTTATTTTACATGCGGTTGGAATGATGATTTGTAGAATGTTGCAATTGCAGTTTTTCATAAAAATAATCAGAGTTATTTTCACACATTGCTACCTATAAGCGGGTACCAAAACAGGGAACTCATTATTTTTCATAAATAATTTTATACGCTACCTCTGTAAGCGGGTACCCAAAAAAGGCAATTAACGTTTCTCAATATTTTCAAGCACTGGTACCCAATAGGGCCATTAGTTACTGTTTCTCATGAGCTAGTACCCAACCTAAGAAAATTATTGTTTCTCAGAAATATTTTCATACCCTACATGTGAGCGGGTACCCAAATAATGTTTCTCATATTTATTTTAATGCACCGCAACAATAAGGCAAGCATTGTTGTTTTACAAACATTAAATTATTCATACGTCACAAAATGCTGGATTTTCGGTTGGTGCGATGAAATTTGTTTAGTGTATATGTTGCATGCGGTTGGAATGTAGAATGGCTGGTACTGGTTTTGTAGCAAGGGACTGGTTAATTATGGTGCAATTGATTTATTTTTTTTGCATAACTGTTGAAAACTGAATTAAGATGTTACCACATTCTGAATTGTTAATACAAGGATCAAGCATCAGGATTTCCTTGCAAAAGTTTTTGAGATTAATTTCAGTATATAAAGCCTGAAGCTATGCTCAAAATCCCTCCAAACATTTCTTGTCGCGCATTGTCCCCTGTTGTACATGGAATCATTAGCTTTTGACGTATTAGGATCATTTTGACAGACAACAAACTTGAAATTGAGTATTTAAAAGCATTCTGATTCAAATTTTCAACACCCAATCAACTTTGAAACGATGGAAGATTTGTTCGATCTCAGCGATATTTTATCTTACCTCGAGGGATTCGCAAATAACTTAAATTAAAAAATATCAATTTTCTGTAAATGTAATTTTTTAACGTTGGGCTACCGTTTGAATATAGCTTGCTACCGTCATACTTCTTTGTCTCTATTCGACGTTACATTTTCTTTACGATATACTTGTACTGATCGTTATCCCTGCCCGAACAGGATGTAGGAACAACGTTAACACTACGTTGCGAAGTCGTTTTGACGTTGTTGTGACATTGTTTCCGACGTCGTGCGCCTACTGGGATAGAGCTATATTAAAATCGAGTGTTCTTAGCATTACCAAACCGCATTATTTTTAGCAATATTCTACACACATCTCTAGATCTATAATGTTTTATGCTACAAAACATGGCACTTTCATTGATTGGCCCAGTATTACCTTCCGAACAATTCCAAATTTAGGAAGTGATGATGCCAGCATTTTTTGTTAAGTTGGTCAATTTTCGGACAAATTCTGGCATTTCGCTATCTTTAATTATAAGATATCTCGAATTAGTGCGGGAGTTAGGCCCACCATACCTTACCTATCGCGGTACAAAATTCTACCAATGTTCAAAGGGTGGGCAAAATTCTACCAATGTTCAAAGGGTGGGCAAAATTCTACCAATGTTCAAAGGGTGGACAAAATTCTACCAATGTTCAAAGGGTGGGCAAAACTTCGGTGACTCCAATTCGGCCAATATTTGGAAATAACCCATAAAACTTCAGATCCAAAATTTTGTAAGGGGAAAATATCATGTTATTTGTTTTTGAATCAGCAAATACAGTAATTATTAATTCATATGAGGGAAATTCCACCATAGCAATTTATCTCGGCTAGTTAATCCAGATTTGTTATGATTATTGTTATTATGACTTTTGAATACAAGGGACTGTCCCTAGTATTCAAAAGCATTTCGTTTTAAATGCATTATTAAATGATTAATAACAATTAATTAACATTATGGTGCTAAAGGTTTCTTGTAAAGTTTTTCTAATTTCCGTACTGTGGCGACATAATACACTTAATTGCTTTTACTTTCATAAGAAACAAGGAGATCTAGCAACCCAAAAAGGATTTATTGCGCGCAGTAACATCATTGCCATGGTCCACATTAGTATGGTCAAATCATAAATACATCAAAGTATACCTCCTGCGTCTCATGTTATAGACATACGGGTCAACATTGTTTTGATTTTTGTTTTGACAGCAAATAGAAATCCATGCATTGGACTCTTAGCCTACCAATTCGACCTCTCTTTTTCTGCTCTCGGTCTATACATAATGCGTCATATTTCTTATATGACCAGGTTTTCAAAAGGAGAATGGTGATAACGACATGAAATAAATGAAATGAAATAAACCCAAGATGGCGTCGACAAAAGACACGAAGCGGCATTCCTTCTACATGTGGTTGATTTATGCCTTCGAGAGCGGAAAGATGTTAATTTCCATTGTCAAATGGAATATACATGTTTTATGAAATGCTTCTAGAAGATCTCTAAAGATTTATTATTTCCCCTGGTTGAAATGGATCCACAAAAATTCAGGATTTCTGCAAAGCTCTTTCAAAACGAAAGTTCGCGAAGGTCGTCGATGGTCTTGTTGTGCCTTTTCTGTCTTTTACATTCAACGGTGCAGCATTAAAATAAACTTTTAATTACGCTCTTAATCTTTCATTTGTCGGGTTGTCTAGACATTTTTTTTATGTTTGTAAAGCTTGAAAAAAATATCGCGAAAGCTTGGTGGAAATATATATATAAGTAAGTCGCTCTCTGCAAGGCATCAAGGAATCATAGGAAGGTGGAAAGAAGTCAGGAAAGTGTGAGGAAAAAAACTAGTTGAATAAAACTAAAAGAAACCAGTTGAATATAGCTGTTGTGGCCTCATCCGATCTTGTATTCGGTTTAATTATATCTTACCTAGGTATACATCTTACAGGAAAAAGATGCTCTTATGATGTACGTTTGTACATCAAAAAGAATAATAAAAAAACAGGTGAATATTTTGGAAGCGTCATTTTGTCTTTTTGAAAGCGGCTTGTTATGGCCGAGCGGTGCGTGTGCGAATCGCTTTCCAAAATCTGAAAGCAGCTGTTCTGACGTCACAGAAATCATATGGAAAAATCTTTGTTTGGCTATAGACCAAGCGGCTGAGCGAAGGGCTATAAATGTAGGCTATGATGGCCTCTTTGATATAACACTAAAAAAGCAAAACGAAATGAGAATTCAGTTCATATATTTTTGATGAAGAAAGCGACTCTATTCTTTCGAATCTAGAAACCATGAACTTTCAATTAAATGGTATAGATCATACAGAGGATCACAGTACATTTTCACGGAATTACGAACCCATGTTTTCTTTCATCGTTCAAAAACCAAATGTCCCGGAGGATGCCGTTATGTTGCTTCCTTTTGATAAAAACATCTATACTGACTTTTTATAGGGATTTTTTGGTGCATTTATAATATTCTAGTAAGTTGGCAAAGGGAAAGCAAGACAAAATAGAATTCGTGGAAAAATAGTTTTTTAAATTGCAGATTACCAGCGTCGATATGTTCAATATGAGATCTCAGTGGAAAATAATAACAGATCAAGTAAATTTATCAACGTCGTATTCTCAATTTATTTTTCAAGTTATATTACAACATATTTAAAAAATGTATGTAACTTGGAATAAGTTTCAAAATACAAGTATTAATCAAACACAAGTCATGGCAAAATAACTGTATTGGCAGTTTATATAGGATTTCCTCATGTAGGTGGTTTCGGATTATGGCCATAATTTTTATCCGTTTACGTAATGAAGCTAAAATATTTACAACTTGTGTCTAACAGATAGTTGCAAATAGTGGTTCACACATAATAATCTGACATGGGATCGAAATAGGATAAAACTAAAAGCTATTGCACAGCGTGGAAGTCTGCCGGATGCGGTCCCGTATTTCTCCGTATTCAGACTGTGTATTGCCGTTGACCGTATTCGGTAGGTATACACGCTGTGTTGCTTCGTAAGATTAAATTGCTAAGATATCTCGCTGATGAATATAATTTTCTCTTAAATATACGGGGGCAGTTTATCAAAAGATATTAGCTATTATATTGGAGAATAACTTATATTACAAGATTTGAAATATCTAGTAAATAAAAGTTGATCTCTCCATTAGGTGAACAATTCGTTAAGAAAGTCGAAAGAAAATATTACTATAAATTGACCTCACATGATTGTGTACAAACAAAATAATATGACTAAGCTCTGCCATTTCTTTTTCTTATTTTAGCCCTGTGGGTATCAACTATAAGGACAGAAAGAGGTAGAGCTATTTGTTCTGCACACGAAGTCTAAACAAACTTCAAATTAATTACATTTATTATAGGTTGTCTACTCACTGGATATTTAGTATTATAAATTAAGATTGAATTTTGACCATTTACCACAAGGTAACTTCTTGGCTAAGAAGTTGCTAAGGTGAACACTACGATATATTGGAACAAATTCTTATAAATATTAAATAAACATATTCTAACATTTCCTGCGAGCTAAATAAATTTTCTGAATGACTTTACTTGTCGCTGGTGTGAAAAAGAAGCGCATGGCGGAAGAGCAATAATTTTCGTGTATCTCTAAGCAGCAGGAATTAGAATGAACAAACCGGTGTGGGTTCCTTCTATGGACTCTAGTTACATTTAAGCAGAGTATATTTTCCAGCAAATTCGATATCAGATTTCCGCTCTTAAGAAAATTAAACTAGGAATTAAACCTAAAACAAATGTTATTTGCACCACCTATTTTCATCGCGACGACGTCATTAAGAAAAATATTATGCTGAAATGTTAATTATGTAACTTTCTGGAATGTTTCAACACTACCGCATGGTTCTGTCAAATCTTTTGGAGGGAGACGCTTTGTGTGTGCCCTCATGTCTATTCAGAGCCCAAAAATAGAACGACATCAATGGGGTTTATAAATCCACAGGCCCAAAAATATGTATTTTGAAATAAACTCTCCCCTCCTATAAACGTCTCCTTTCAGTAAACATTAGTAAAAAGGCATAATATCAGAAATTTAAAACATGAATAGAAAGCA
>JAULBZ010009298.1:0-10111 GCA_032360805.1 Neoturris breviconis | reverse complement strand
ACCTGATTCGCGAAAATTTCTTCTCGCGAATTGAGAAAAAAAATCTGAAAAAAAAATTCGCGAAAATTACTTTCCGCAAAAATTACTTCCCTTAAGGTATATAGGATGTAATTTGCCTATTTTCCCTTTTGCTGTAGAAGGTAGAAATTACTTTCTAGACAATCATCCTCCTAAAGGGATGTATCAAGCACATACTTGTCAGAACCTAGTTGCTAAAATTTGACTAAAAATAACATTACGAAATGGGTTGTTAAATCAAGGAACTTGCTATTGATTGGTTTTTTCAGTGCAGGCCTGAGTGTTTTTTTTTCTCTCAAGGCCGAGGCCACTACCAGGAGAGGAAGGGAAACAAGTAGACGGCAGTGCTTCCAGGGACGTGGCTCAAAATTTCCCCTGAATGTGGTATTGAACTAAGAACCTATGGTTTATAAGCACCACTGCTTAACCACTGAGCCACTACTGCCTAAGTACAACTGTATAACTGCTGGACACCACCTGTGGAAGAGTGTTTTTTTAATACAGTTTTAATATTTGTAGCTGAAAACTATACTAAACAAATTCTCCATTGGTGATGTCTGGTAGCTATATTCAAGCTTGCATTATGAAAAACCAAAATCTGCTACTGTTCTCTGTACCCACTGAGCAAAAACGTGTTCAAAGTCTGCAGTAAAGATGCTAGAACAAAGTCGAACGATGTTGTTCTAGCGTCTTTAATGCTGACTTTGAACAAGTTTTTGCCCACTGGGTACATATTAATTTATTTTAAGGTCCATCTGCAAAGAATGTTTCAAACAAACTAAAGAAACTGATGAAAAAAGCTGGTGGAGCAATGAATATTAAAGCTGGTTATTATGATCCTTATCACTTTGATTTGGCGGAGAAGCGTCGAGATTTGAAAGCTGCATTAGACAGCAAAGCTAGTTCTAATATTGGAAGCAAAAGATTTATACATACAATGGGAGTTAATAATGGTATATATCTATAATTTCAACTGTTACTATAAGTATGTTTCCCACCAAATAACACTATTGCAATCACAATGCAGTGGCAGAAGCAGCCCACTTTTTTATTACACCCTGGACTTGAAGTGTTACCACTTTAAAATTTTAGTATCGAAATTAAAAATAATATATTACAAAGACTTTCACTTTTCTTTTTCTTTTTTGATTTTATTAAGCGGTGCTTACTTATAAGTATTCCAGTAGGCAAAAACTTGTTCAAAGTCTGCACTAAAACATTGTTGAAGATAGATGTTGTTCTAGCGTCTTTACTGCGGACTTTGAACAAGTTTTGATTTGCTTGGATGATTAGCCTATGGTTCCTCTAAGTATATGCTATGCATTCTGCCTGCCTGAAATTATAGAATATCAACAAAAAAATGGTAGAAAGTATAACCAGGCCCAATTGGACTGAGATTTACTTATCTTAAAACCACTGGGTGCTTGCTTACTTGCTGCAAGAAATTGAAGACCCTGTAGCACATAAATCTTCCTATGGTTCAGTATAGTTGTTAACGTCTTATTGTATGATTTAACACCCTTTTCTCACCAAAAAGTATTCCATGAAAAAGTGTTCTCTTCTAACATATCTTTTCTCTATTCTTACTTGGGAATTTCTCCTTGAACAAATAAAAACAGACTCTCTTCAGTACTTACTTCAGTACCATATACTGCCCCTAGTCTTTATCTGATCCGTTGGTATATAGCTTTAAGGCAGCTGATGGTACAGGTTCTGTCCTGGATTTTTTCCTTTCAATTCCATGATGGCAGAAACTGGATCCACCATTAAATGTCTGCTTGCGCTTCTGAATTTAATGATATATGGTGACTTAGGTTAGATAGGTTAGGTCGATTGGTCTATTAATCGTCACTAAAACATCCTGTCTGGCTTTATAGCTTTGCATGCAAAGGAAAGGCTACCAATCAGTGACAAAAGTTCCTTTTTTGTCCATTTTTTATTTGTAGACCATGATTTTAATGTCGTTATTAAAATGTCATTGTTCTCTTTTGATAACTGAATGGTTTGTGCTACAGAGTCAATATCTATGCCTAGATAAGTTAATGTGGTTGCTGGCCCAATGATTTTGTCTGGAGCCAGTGAGAAGAAGTGAAAAAACATTTTTTACTGTATCCATGTCCTTTTGACAAACATTAGCTGAAGGTGCGCAAATGAAAAAAACATCTAAATACTGTAAGGCATATTTAACACCGTATATTGCAACCAGAATCCACATTAATGCTTTTGCAAATTGGTTGAAAATAAGCGGTAAAGATCGGCTTCCAAATGGTCAACGGGTATCAAAACAATAAAATAATATTGGTTCTGCCAACAATAACCAAGACAAGGCCAATCTGATGGGTACACTGGACATAAGCTGTCCTTTTTGGGACAGCGCCTAATGGTGAGCAATGAACATTAGTCAAAGGATGTGCTACAAAGGGACCTGATGTATGACCGCGTGTTAATTCACTGATAGTGGACCATTAAAACCAATACGAAATCCTTTGGAAAAACCACATATTAAAAATGCGATAAAACTTTTTGACTTTTTGATTTTGTGTTGCGGAAAGCGTGAAATTTTGTGTAACGTTGTGCATTATCACTTTACTAAATGTATCTATTTTTTTTTTTACTTCCATTCGAATCATTAGTAATTAAATTTTTATGCTCTCCTTCAAATTTATTTAAGTCTGTCTTAATAAAACTTCTAAAATAATCTCTAAGAAGAAAATCCTGGATGCATTATTATTTTCAATAATTTGACCATTGTGATCAGAAATATTATATGGCAAACTTAAGGCGTCGAAATTTACAATATAATAATCCTCTAGGTATTGGTTACAGAATAATATTTAATAAACAATAGGAGAGATCAAAATATATTTCTGTTACTTAGCAATGCAGCATGTGCTAAAAAAATTTAACTATTCGTTGTTTTTTTTTCAATTTTATCTATATTTTGTCTGCCAATAATGGTATGAAAGACTACTGGGGACGGGCCCGTGTTTGGACTGTGTATTGCCATAGTAATATAAATAAGTAAATTAAAAGTTTTACGAAATTATATCTTATTGGACATTTTTATAATATAATATTTAAGATGGTTATTCAGTTGTCGAAATTGTAGGGGTACCAGTATCACACCTTTAGGGGGAGGGGAAGGGAGCATTTAATTGAGACTAGACGTTTATTAGAGGAAATACAGTATGTAGATTTTGTTGAAGAGAATATGAATATGTAAAGGGTGTGTATAGGTACTTTAAATATGTATCTAAAACTAGGCATTTTTTCCCACAAAAAGATTTAGATGCAAAATTTCCTTCCAGAAATCTTGATGTAAAGTATCGAGCTGCTTTTCACAGCTCCCTGATTAAATTATTATTATTATCTATTATTTATTATTGAAATAATATCATTACTTCTTTTAAGCTTTCCAACAACCTATGAGAAGTGATACATTTGGTAGTAAGCTAACTCAAACACCTCATACATGCTGTTCATACATGGAAGAAGCAGTTAAAACATCACGTGATAAAAAGATTGACGCTGTTTGTAATAACTGTGGATGTCCCAATGATCTTCACCTTTGCTCAAGTAAGGGGCCATCTCAATTTCATTTCAAAAGTAAATTGTTTGTCATGTTTAATAAATTCAAATTCAACCAAATTCAACAAAACAGAATAAATACAGAAGTGTGTTAGGTCAACAAGCTTGCAATGGATTAGTTTATTCGTTATGAAGAAACCAATCATATGTGAGATCGTTGACTCAGTACTCTCCTCTGTATATTTTATTTTTGAGTCCCTATGATGTTATGGTAATGTTAGGTCCAAAAAAATAGGAACCATTATTATTTTAAATAAGCGCATAAGCAGTGGTTGAAATAGTATATAATCACTGTGGAGTAATGACTCTTGAGCCTACCATTAGGCTATGTAGTCTGAAACTATGCTCAAACATCCCCCCTCTTCAGGGATTGTATGCTCTTGCTTCAACCACTGGTAGTTTCATCCCAAAGCAAACATGTTTATTAATTAAAACAGTAATTGTAACTTATACAGGCTACAAAGCCATGCTCAAAAATCCTTTCGCCACTATGTGTAGTGTTTGAAATATGAGCAAATAATCACTGTGGAGGAGTAATTTTTGAACATTGCTAGAAAGCTATAGCAATGCTCAAAACTGCCTCCTCCACTGTGATTATTTGATCTTGTTTCAAACATTGCTGTGACTCTTACATAAACCACTAGCAGTTTCAGTGTGCATCATACCCCGAAGCAAACTAAGACACTAATTGTAACTTTTCTTTAGATTGTCGTACAGTACGTTACTGTGGAAGGGCTTGTCAGAGAGAACACTGGCAGAATAAACATAAAACTGAATGTATTCTTTTTAAAATTGAGTATGAGAAAATTAAAGTAGAACAGAAAAAAGCTGCAGATAGGAACGGTTGAGGGACATAAAACTGCAGATAACAAAGTTGATCAAAGCGAAAACTGTAAGCGCCCCTCAAAGAGAGAGAAGAAAGTTAAATGAAAGAACACATTGAGATTTTAATATCACATAATCAATTTGTTGATTTGTCGGATCATTTAGTTGCTATTATAGATTGCGTTTAAAACAAAGACTTTTGTGATAAATTGTTTTATTATTGTTTGACAAATTTAAAATTGGTGTTTGAAGGGTATATGATTAGCTGATACCTAATAGCATCTTATAGATGTAATTTAATAGACACTTCATAGCATTTTTATAACATGACTTCACAGATGAGATATTTTTTATATTTATTTTAACTGTTTTTTACGCTTCAACTCTGTCTTGATAGTTTTCATTATCCAACGTCAATGTAAGTACATTAAATCTCTTCTAGGCTACACCTATTAGACCTTAACATCCACCCCATCTACCCTCACATGCCCCTCTTCTTCTCCCTCATCTTCCAATAATCTGTTTACCTACTGGATCAATCAAAACATATCTGTTGAACAAATTGTCGTTTGCTTGGAATTGTACTTGTTTACTTGGATTTTGAGAATGTAAAATTGAGTCGTTGTCATAACACATGGTTACGGTTTGTTTTACTATATTCATGTGCACAACATTTTTATATATAGCTTGTACATATATAGTTTTATAACCTCTTTTGTTTATATTATTAGTAAGAAAGGAGGTTTTAACAGGAACTAAGCTTCACATAATCTGTCGCTAAAATTTGTTCTGTTTGAACTCGATTATTAAAATTAGCAATTTAGTTCCTGTAAATATTTCTGTCTATATGATAACCTAAACGACATATTTACTATGGGACAATCTCCAAAATTTGTTTCCAGGCGAAGAGTGCTGAATCAAGGATCTTGCAATTGATTGGTTTCTTCGTACCGAATAAAAAAAATCAATTGCAAGCTCGTTGACTTGTTGACTCTTCATCATGGAGGAATTTTTCTCAAATTTATTGATTTTGACTTCTTTAAAGCTTCTAAAATATCTGCTTTTTGAAACGAATTTTGGAGATGGCTCCTAACCAAAAGACATGTATATACATTTGTAAGTAGATTTTTACAGAGATTATTTAACATAGAAGCATGTTATTTATTTTGTTACAGAAAAACATAGCTAGCCTATCATGTTATATTATGTGCTATTTGTTTACCCTCTTTGTAAAATATAGCTAGCCGATGGTGTTGTTATTATAATGTGCCATTTTGTTTATCCTATTTGCATGTTGTCAACGCTTAAACGTTTTATAACCTGTATCAAATAGGTGATGAGTTCATATGTAGCATTGATCATATGTCTTGACTCTGATTTCAAGAGAAGTAAGCTACAGAAAATACTTTCAATGAAATGAATGCAAGAGAAATTTATCTATACAAGCTTGAATATGACTGCTGGACATCAGCTGTGGAGGAGTATGTTTTTAGTATAGTTTACAGTTTTAGTATAGTTTACACCGAATGCACACTGATGTTCAAATGTATACCGATAAAATCCGAAAACATTTAACCAATCTGAGATATATTTATTTTTTGTGTTTTTGCATACCGAGAGAGAAGCGAGACTTATACTGGGTGTGCATAAACTGAGCTAAGCTTAGCGAGCCTTGAAAAACACTCCTCCACAGGTGATATCCAGCATTTATCTCAAGGCTTGCTTAGGTTTATATATTAGGCTAGGCTGTAGAAGCTATGTATAGTATTTGAAAACTATCTACTGTAAGAAAGGTCCCCTCGTATCAATATGATTTGTTTGTATGTTCATGTTATACCTTCTAGTATACAAAATATGAGCAACCGAAAATGGTTATCAACCGTTCGGGTACCAGCTACAAAATCCAAGAAGAAGTCTCTTGCATCTATTCATACAGTTCAACCGTTATATAGTATTCCAGATGAGCTTGTTGATGTCACAAAGTTACGACAAACTAAAGTATCATCTTATTTTGTAAGGAATAGAACAAGTGAAGTAGAGTTGTTAAAACGAAAGTTGGCAAAAAAACCTCAATCTTACCATTCTTCCGACAATAAAGGTATGAATTTAACTATATTCTGGATTGCAGCGATCTAAATAAGAGCAAATATTCACTGTGGAGGAGTGATTTTTTTATCATAGCTTCAAGCTCCAAAACCTGAAGCTATGTTCAAATATCACTCCTCCACTGTGTTTATTTGCTCTTATTGCAATTCCAAAAGACAAGGGTTGGAAGTTATTGAAAATTTATTTACGAAGAAGTGTGGGTTTTGTTTTGATGTTATCAGATATGTAAGCTAGAATAGAGAATTATTCTTGGGGTAATAGATAAAACTTTCAGCGTAAAGGTCTAGGGTGAACAGCTTATAATCACATGTTTTAGAGTTAAGCACAGATTTTGTCATTTTTCTTGCGGGACCTGCCGGTTTATAAATCCCGCCTCCTGCAGGATTGAAGGCTTTCTGGAAATTAAATTTATTACTTGTTTTGTTACCAGATATTTTGAGGATGACCTGTGGGTTTTGAGGGTTTTCTGAAGATCTTCAGATATTTTTCCCAATGCTACCTATATGTGATGCACCATAATCAGGTAGTATTTAGACATAGAATTTTGTTTGTAGCCTAGAAACACCCTAGTAGTTAAAAGTATGTTTCAAACGATGACAGATAAACCTGCTTTTTCCCTTGGAAATGTTATGGCCTTATTTATTTATTTTGTTATGAGGTGATTGCTGTTTGTTCAAGAAGACATCGTTTACAGTAGATGATGAGGAAGAAAAAGCATTGTTTGGAACATGTGGCAATTCGCTATTACATGCAAACAGCACTACTATTAAAGAAATAACACCCATCAAAAGTGCTGTTAATATTATCAAGAAATTAAGTTCTGAAAAGAAAATAGAGCAACAAATCTTACAAGATGTATCTACTGGTTCAAGCGGTGGTAAGAAACAGAATGTTTATACGTGTAATTATGATGATATTGAACAAACTTTTGAAGATTTGAGTGAGTTGTCACCTTGCATTGTGAAAGTAGGGAAAACAATGGTGTGCAACGTTGCACGTGATAATGTTAATTTAGAATCAACTAGAATGGATCAGATTAGATATGATTTGTTTGATTTAAATGACGATTGTACTCCACAATGTGTCAATGAAGAAACACAAGATATCTTAGCAGGAGCCTTAGCAAAACAAAATTGTGAACACAATTCACAAAATTCAATTAATGGAACAAGTATGCTCGCAAGTGCTTTATTGAATGAAAATGATACACAGACTTCAAGTGATACCTTTAAATCTCCATCACCATTGTTGTTTACAAAGCAATACACTAAAAGAACTAGCACAGAAGAGATCAGTGTAAAAATACCCACGGATTGCCCAGAAGAATCACCCTCTTCTTCATTTCACCCTCCTTCACCTTTAACATTTGCACAAACATTTACTGAGTGTGAAGATAATACAATTCATTTTCACCCTCCTTCACCTTTGGTATTTGCACAAACTTTTACTGAGTGCGAAGGTAATTCAACTCATTTACGTCCTCCTTCACCTTTGGTATTTGCACAAACCTTTACTGAGTACGAAGATAATACAATTCATTTTCGCCCTCCTTCACCATTGATTTTCACTAAGAGGTACTGTACAGAAGTTCAGTCTGTAATGCTAGACAAGGAGCTTAGTATCACACCTAACAAATCGTCAATGGACTTAAGGAACAGATTTGAATTAGATTCTGATTGTCGTATTCAAAATAGTGCCAAGAAAACATTAGATTTATTGGATAAATCGACTAACGTGTTATCTAATCAAGCGAATGATGGGAAAAGCAAACGTGTAATACCAAGAAATATATTGCAAGATATTACCACTACAAATGGAAATATAAGTTCTTCTGAGAGTTATGATGGATCATGTTATTCACCATCACAAGGGGCTTATTGTAAAGAGACAATACTGAACTACTCTAAAGAAAATGTTTCATCAAAAGTCCTTCAGAAACGTTTATTGGATGCCGTAGATGATTTCTGGGATACATAAATTATTAAAAGGTATGTTCCATGTGTGATTAATTTTGTCTCTTTTAACAATGAATTGCGTGGTACGTGAATGAAGTGCGTCGAGTGTTAGTTTAGTCTCATTGGGAGTTTAGGTGGGGTTTCTTTATCCCACCAAACAAAGTTTAAACGGGCTATTACTATTAGTTTGCAGTAGCGACCTGCTTTTCTTATTAGAAAATGTTCCAGAAGCGCTACCATTTTGAAATTTGCTACAAGGATTCAAGGCGATGTTTTGTAAAGACTCACCAAAAATGTTTCAATTTCACCCACACCTTTTTGGAAGCAAATTACATTATCAGTTCATTATAGTTTCAAAATCTCTAAGAAAATACAACTACAATGTATATATGTCCGAGTTTCATATCGCCTGTAGCGTGTAAACACTTATTATAAAGATTCAGGTAGAGACTGGTATGAAATAAAGTGAGTTTCATACCGGCATAAACTCATACCGGCATGAGATTTGTTCATGTAAACAGCCCCTTAGAATTTGTTTTTGAAAATTTGAATTCTATAAAGTTTTGACCACATTAACCCAAAAGTTATACCCAAGAAACTAAGTGTTGACGGAAATTTTAATTTCTACTATGACCATGAAACATTCTTGGCATCCATTTTTGGAAATAGAAAATATATCAATGATATAAGAGAGCATTTTTTTAAAGAATTTAGGTATTGAAATATAATAACCTGGTATGAAGTATGAAGTCGTAATTTTGATTTTGGGACCTCAAAAATGTTATGACATGTTATACTATAAAGTTAATTTTTTCATTAATAATTATATCCCCAAGGTGAATTAGGAATATATTAAAAAACAATTGAGGGAATTTTATCGGTTTCTAGTGTGTGTGCATGTAGCTTATATACCTATAGCCTATATAAATTTAGGTTATATGTAACCTGTGTATACATATAGCCTATAGCCTAGATATACATATATCATATATACATGAAGTTAACGTTTTAATTTACAAATATTTCTTTAAAACTTTAGAAGCATATAGCTGATTTCCTATTATTAGACTATAACATAAATTATTCTCTATTAAATAACACCATTTTTGTTTGTTCAGTAGCAGCGTCTTGCTATAGAAACAGGCCATTTTTTTGAGTATCAAATAAACCAACGTTAAATAAAAACGCTATGATGTATAATGTGTGTATGCAAATCATATTTATGTGGTAGATTTAACTTTTACTCGGTTTGGCTTGAGAAAAATTAATCTACGATGAAGAGTGTTAAGTCAACAAGCTTGCAATTGATTGGTTTCTTCGATACGAATCATTGACTCAGCCATATCTTTATAGATTAGTGTCTTATGTGAGAGTTTGTTTAGTAAGAGAGCATGTTCAGTTGAATAAATATTGACTTAAAAACTTATGATGGATTCAAACTAAAAACTTTTTATTTCGAGTCATCTGTCTAGTCAAGCTGTCTAAATTTTACCAATGGAATAATGGCTAGATAGCAGTAGTCAAAAAAAAGAAGCAAATAACAGCTGTGGAGGAAGGATTATTGAGCATCACTTCAGGCTGTAAACTCTGAAACAAAGATCCCTCTTCCACAGTTATTA
>JAULBZ010009297.1:0-10111 GCA_032360805.1 Neoturris breviconis | reverse complement strand
CGATTAAAAGAGTTCTAGATAACATTTTTCCATTCTGTTTTCAGTTTTAGACAGGTATTTTGTTGGTCTTTAACATAGGTTCTGTTTTTTTTAACAAAAACATGCAAAATGTTAAAATTATCGTCCAAAAGAAATCTGAATAAAATCCAAAAATTGGAGAAAACAAAATTGGCCATGTGACCAAAACTTTCAGAAATATTTATTTTGTGATTATATGTAATCTGACTAAGTTTTATGTTATAAGTATAACCAAACAGAAGTTATTGCAAGATAAATTATTGGCAATTTACATAAGATTTCTCCATATAGAAATAGGCGGTCTTAGATACATATAATTTGATCCCTTTAAGTAATGAAGCTGAAATTTTAGATACAATCTGGCCCAAAATGTCAGAAAGTTTCAGCTCCATTACTTTAGTGGTTCAGACGTTATAAATAATAATGTGGCCTAAATAGGGTTAAGTTGTCACATCATATCCATTTCAATTGGAATGACAATTGAGATAGAAATGATGGATATCAGCACACACTATTTTAAAGAAAAACTGTGAATGTATGAGTAAATGCTAAACAAATCTTCTGCGGGGAAATGATATATGGGTCCGTACAAAATGCTCTAGGAACAAATTATTGGTTTATCATTTTATTTCATTGCGACCTTCAGTCTAGGTCATTTGAATATTCGTTAATAATCCCTTGTAGATTGTCATTAGTTGCAAATGTCTGGGGAAATGCTAAACAAATTTTCTGCGGTGAAACGATATATGGGTCCGTACAAAATGCTTTAGAAACAAATTATGGTTTCATCATTTTTTTTATACAACCTTCAGTCTAGATCATTTAACCTTTAGTCTAGTTCACTTAAATATTATTTTTTCTTTCGTTATTAGTCCCTTAGATTGTCATCACATTTGATTTGTTGTGTTTAATATTTTTAGTAAGTACAATAGCAACTACAACAACCACCACAACAAAGAAAACATCTCCACCACCATGCAGTGCATGTGCTACTGTAGTTCCGATTGGTGTATCGGATGGAAGAATTCCCGATTCTAATATAAAGAGTGATTCAGTGAGAATCAATGAACCAGGAACATCAGAACACACTGGTCCAGCTCAAGCTCGTTTAAATAACGAACCGTCAGACAGCGGTTCAGGAGCCTGGGAACCAAAAGACGAAGAAGGTTACATCGAAATCAATTTTAATAAGATGGAAAGAGTAAGAGAAATCAGAACACAAGGTTCACCTACCGAAGAAAAGTTTGTCGCCAGATACTTTATGTTCTACACACCAGATGGTGAAACATGGAAATCTCTTAAATCTGTAAGTTATAGAAAAAGTATTTTTTTAAATAATATACTGTGCAAAATGTATGCAACAAAAACGATTTAACCAACACTTTGCCGCCTTGGATCAACGAACGACGGTTGGAATCAACAAAGCAAAACACATGTATACTTAGCCCTATTTACCTAGGGAGTACTTTGTACCACAACTCTCGAAATGTCTGTATAACATTTAACCAGCTAACGCTATTAGGCCTTGGTGACTTTTCATGGTATGGCATTAAAAAACTGTTAAATAAAAAATGTTTCGAGACAATAATTTCAAAATGACCGAGGACCAATTTCTTTGAAATTTTGTTTTTTTGAAAGATAATCAGTTCAAATAAACAATTAGTAGTAAGTTGATGAAATAATAAGTTGGTGAAATTTTAGGTCAAATAAACAATTGGAACACCTTTATCAAGGTAAAGTTATATCAAGTCACTGTGAAGGAGAGTAGGGAAATTTCATATCAAGGATAAACACCCAGATTTTGCATGGCATTAAGGTTTCATGTCCTTATTAAGTTGATAAAGTTTCAGGTCAAATAAACAATTGGAACACCTTTAGCAAGATTAAATTATATCAAATCAAAGTGGAGGAAAGCAGTAAAATTTCAACTCAAAAGTCACTCTTCCATAGTGGATATGAATTACATACACACTTGGTATATTTTATACTGCATAGGCTACTCGGACTATTATGTATAGTAGGATATGCTTTGATCATACATACTGGATTAGTACAAGTATATATATGTATATGCATGTATGTGTATGCATGTATGTCTATATAGTAGTAGGTGTATAGAAACCATGCATTTAACACTGATAAAATTCATTTAATACTTAAAAGTTATTTAATACTTAAAAGTTAATACTTTAATACTTTAATACTTAAAAGTTAATTTATTAAGTTGCTGAAATAAGTAAAGGCGGTTGCCATCATCTGTTATTAAAATTAAAAAGAAATAAAGAATAATGAAATAGAAGATTCCATATCCATTAAAACACTTTAATCTTTTATTAACAAATCCTCCTTTGTTGAATTGTGTATTGTTCTAATTTGAATTGGGAGTAAAATACAATTTATTATCTTATTACAAAATTATACCTCCATGGAATTGTGTATTGTCATTATATTTCTAATTTGAATTATGAGTCATTAATAGAGTTACAAACAGGTATACTCATGATGGCACTAAAGTGAATACACATTAATATTTATTTCCAAATTGTAGAAGGAAGCTTCCCAAAATCAAAATAAAGACTTCACATTTTGAAATGTTAAAAATTATTTTTTATATTGTTTATCATCTCAATAAATTGAGAAGAGAGCTTCCCCAAAATACAACATAATGTCTGCCAAAAAAAGTTCATGGTCAGAGTCTCATTGAAAATTAAGATGTCAAAAAATGTCGAAGCCTCCACTTCTCCCTTATCATTTTAGCCTTTTATTTGGGTGAATGTGGTCAAAATTATTCAGATTAAAATACTAAAGATAAATAAATTGTTCAAGATGCAGCAATCAGGGTGTTCACTTCAAATGCTTTTTTGTCGTAAAATTACTTTATTTTGCAAATCCACTGTTACTTTAAATTTTGACATAAACAAAACGAATACAATTATTAAAGATAAACATAAAATTCGATATATGATGCTAATATTTATGTCATCTACATTCAGGATAGTGGCGCTAGTATGTTTAATGGAAATATGGATTCTGAATCGACAAAAACAAACAAAATTGACGTTGTAGCAAAAGGTTTTAGAATATATCCAGTAAATGATTTATCTATTGGAGATCCAGACCCTGCATTAAGAGTTGAGTTTTATGTATGTCCACCATGTACTACACCTGCACCACCAACTACAACCACAACTACTACCACAGAAGAGCCAACCACTACAACAGAAGAACCTACGACAACCACAGAAGAGCCTACTACAACCACTGAGGAACCAACAACAACCACAGAAGAACCAACTACAACAACAGAAGAGTCAACTACTACACCAACAACAACACAAAAGCCAACTACAAGCACAGAGCCACCGTGTACTGAATGTGCAAATTTAGTTTCTGTTGGTATATCAGACGGTAGAATCCCAGATGTTAATATGAAAAGTGATTCCGTTCGAGTCAATAATCCAGGAACATCAAAACACACTGGTCCAGCTCAAGCTCGTTTGAATAACAAAAATACAAATAAAGGTTCAGGGGCCTGGGAACCAAAAGACGAAGAAGGTTATATTGAAATCAATTTTAATAAGATGGAAAGAGTAAGAGAAATCAGAACACAAGGTTCACCTACCGAAGAAAAGTTTGTCAGCAGATATTTCTTGTTTTACACACCAGATGGAAAATCATGGAAACCTCTTTCAACTGTAAGTTTCTTTAAGATTTGGAGAGTTCTATTCAATTCTAAGAAGACTTTCACTCTCTTTATATAATGTTGTTTTATATTGTTTTATAATCACCACAAACTTGCAATTAAAGCTATAATTAGAAACCACTTGAAGCAAACGTTTTAGAATTTTCAATCATAAAGCCTAAAATTTAAAATTATAACCAATTGTAATAAATTGTTCTTCTACATATCAACATTCTGTTTTCTCAAATGTTTGCGATGTTTAATATTATTCCTTGGAGTTTTATTTAATCACCTATTTAAAAATTTTAAAACAAAAGTTTAGTAATTGGAAAAATGAAAACCTGAGGAACATAATACAAGCCAATTTAGATGCATGAGCGTATCATCATTTGTGGAATTATTTATATTTACATTCGTATATTTACTACATCTTAGAAAGAGCAGGGTGGTATGTTTAAAGGAAACACAGATGCTTTATCAACAAAAACAAACAAAATTGACATAGTAGCAAAAGGTATTAGAATATATCCAGTAAATGATTTATCTATTGGGGATCCCGAACCTGCTTTGAGAGTGGAATGTTACGTATGTCCACCATGTACCACACCAACGCCATTGATAACAACAACAACGACGACAACAACAACTAAGAGACCTACCACAACCACCGAAGAACCTACCACAACCACAGAAGAACCTACCACAACTACAGAAGAACCCACCACAACCACAGAGGAACCTACTACAACTACAGAAGAGCCTACTACAACCACAGAAGAGCCTACTACAACCACCGAAGAGCCAACCACTACCACCACAACAACAACAACCAAGAGACCTACCACAACTACCGAAGAGCCTACCACAACCACAGAGGAACCAACTACTACCACAGAAGAGCCTACTACAACCAAAGAAGAGCCAACCACTACCACCACAACAACAACAACTAAGAGACCTACCACAACTACCGAAGAGCCTACCACAACCACAGAGGAACCAACAACAACAAGAACAGGTATGTTCTATGATAAGCTGTAATATTTTAACTGCCCACGAATTGCTGGGATCATTATTATAATCAAATAATCTGCGTCATTCATACGTCATTACTACGTATTGAGAAGGAATGTTATGTTGAAAAAGTACATCGCTGCTTATTTACTAGTAGACACTAATTATTAGGTTCAGATGGGTATATAGGCAGCTGTAAAAGTTCCTTTTCACTTGGTTACAGTTTATAGGTCACTTTCTACTGAAATGACAAATTCCAGTGCAAACCATACTTGGGTATTATAATATTATAACACAAAGTTAGTCATGCTATAATCTGATTGAACTTATCAACGCAGGACATTAGAGCAACTAACCCACATTAATATTCGAGCACTACAAATGCTAATTTATATCATTACCAAAATTTTTGTTTTAGTTACAGAAATCGTTACAGAACCAACAACAACGATTACCACCGAAGCAGTACTAGGTATAACTTCTTACTGCTGCTACGTTTGATCCCTTGGATTTCTCTTAACTCTATTATATATGGAGGGGGAGGTCCCCTAGTTGAACTTTTTACGACATATCCTGAACAACAAATCGAACGAACTTCTTCTTTGGTGACTTATTGCTCTTCTTCACAGTTGTTTTTTATTAATAACGTTTTTTTATTAATTTTGATACCTCTGGCACCCCCGTTTCCCCCCCCATATATTCAACGTACATAAAAAATCCCATATATAATAGGGTTAAGAAATTCCGCCTCCCCGGAAATAACTTTGGCCAAAAAGCCCGTTTGAATTAGGGTTATTTTCTTAAAAAACCAGGAACTTTAATTCTTATTTTTCAAACTTATTTTGTCCTATTACAGAGTTCGTAGTACTGTAGTTTATTGTTGTGAGTCATGGAGACTGCTTGATAATAGCTGCTATAATGATGAATTTAGCACCTCTCGATTAGTTAGTTACTATTTGCAAAATATTTAAACTAAGAGCCCATACAATGTTTATTATTGCGGCGCTTAATTAGATAAGTTATTAGAAAAACATGAGAACATTATTAACACGTCCTTGGTTGCACCCTTGGTTGTATAAATAGATGCTTAACTAGTGTTTCGAATGTTTATCTATTACATAATAAGTTTTGGGGGATGAGGACAGTAATTAAGAGAACTCAGTGTCCAGTTGCAAATATTATTAGTCGTAGTTTCGCCAAATTTATAATAAGCGCCAATATTGTAGAACACAACTACATATTTATATAACTAAATTCTAATATGTCTCTTATATTTCCAGTAACTACTACTGCAGGAACCACAACGACTACCACAACAAAACAAACATCTCCTCCACCATGTAGTGCGTGCGCAACATTAGTTCCAGTTGGTGTATCCGATGGAAGAATTCCAGATTCTAATATGAAAAGTACATCCGTTAGAATAAATAAACCAGGAACACCAGAACACACTGGTCCAGAACAAGCGCGTTTGAATAACAAAGCATCCAACGGTGGTTCAGGAGAATCAGAATCGGGAAGTGGTTCAGAAAGTTCCGGATCAGAAAGCAGTTCAGGTGGTTCGGAATCAGAAAGTGGTTCAGGATCTCCAGAATCAAAGCAAGGTTCAGGTGCTTGGGAACCAAATGATGAAGAAGGCTACTTGGAAATTCACTTTAATAAGTTGGAAAAAGTTCGAGAAATCAGAACACAAGGTTCACCGTCAGCTGATAGATATGTTAGCAGATATATTTTGTTTTACACAGTTGATGGCAAAACATGGAAGAGATATGCAAGTGTAAGTGATCATTTAATTTCTATGCCTTTTCAAATTGAATGTAATGATTGTAAATCATGTTTTGAAGATAATAACTCTTTCTCAGAAGAATGTCATAGTCCAATAGTGTAACTTTGCTTCGACATGATACAACCATCTCAAACAATGATGTCTTGTGCCATAGTTAGAATCTCATTACGTAATTATAGTTTAGAATTCATTGAGTTTTGTTGTAACATATTTTCAACACCTGTGTACCAACATTGAAAGTCAACACCTGTGTACCAACATTGAAAGTTCAGTACTACCGTCTATGAAATAATTTAAATTTGTTTTTAAAAAATCTTAGAAAGATGAGGGTGGTATATTTAGTGGAAACACAGATGCTACCTCAACCAAAACAAACAAAATTAACATTGTAGCAAAAGGTGTTAGAATATATCCAGTGAATGATGCATCTATTGGAGATCCAGCTCCTGCTTTAAGGGTAGAGTTTTATGTATGTCCGCCATGTACGACACCCGCACCACCAACTACAACCAAGAGACCAACAACCACCACTTCTACAACAACAACTACAAAGAAACCAACAACCACTGAAGAGCCTACTACCACTACAAAAGAACCTACAACTACTACCACAACAACAACAACTACAGAAGAACCTACTACAACTACAGAAGAACCTATTACAACTACAGAAGAACCTACTACAACCACGGAAGAACCTACTACTACAACAACAACAACAACAACTAAAAGACCTACAACAACTACAGAAGAACCTACTACAACCACAGAAGAACCTACTACAACCACAGAAGAACCTACTACAACTACAGAAGAACCTACTACGACCACAGAAGAACCTACTACGACCACAGAAGAGCCTACCACAACAAAAGGTAAATCATATCTAAATTACAACAGTTTTTATTGTCTTTTTCTATTTTGTTTCCCTACTTTATGCGAAATTACAACTATTTTATTTATTTCGGGAAGTGAGACAAAAGTGTTTATGTGGAAACCGTTCCCGCCGCAGTAGGTTATCTAAAGTGAGATCTCGGTAAGTCGTATGGCTCATTTTCTCAAGAACAGGAATATTATAAACATAAGATTTATGAAGCAAGAGTTCAATTGTATCCATCTTAGTAGTCGGGCCTCTTCCATATAAACTCACCATTACTATAATGCTGATTATGAATCAACCCTAGTTGACTTGCTATAAATAGTAAAATAGATTTTTATAAAACCTCCAAAACCTACTTGCAATTATTTATGTATTTTAACAGTAATCCCAACAACTGTGGCAACGACAACAAGAGGTGTCTGTGATTGTAAAACATTAGTGCCGATTGGTGTATCAGACGGTCGCATAGCAGATCGTAATATGACCAGTGCATCAATAAAGGTCAACAAACCTGGAGCAACATATACAGGTCCCGATGAAGCACGACTGGATAATAAACCATCAGAGAAAGGTGTTGGTGCTTGGGAACCAAAAGATGAAGAAGGATATTTAGAGATTCACTTTAATAAACTTGAAAACATTAAAGAAATTAGAACTCAAGGTCATCCAATTGATAACAAATATTCGAGAAGATTCTTCTTGTTTTATTCAAAAGATGGTAAAAAGTTCGAACATGTATCTGATGTAAGTACTTGCAAGGAAATATTTAATATAATAATGAATTATATTTTGAACCATTCTGGAGAACATTGTACTAAGGATCAATCTCCTGTACCTGTTACAAACCAAGTGCGATTTTGAACCAAGTTCGTCAAGAAAAGCACTTGGGTCAGATCGCAGTTTTGATGCATACTCAGTTCGATTCCACAATGCTTTGCGAATACAACTCTCCGTGCATGTTTTATTTTGTATTCTTTAAACTGTAAATACAAAATAAAAGAGTATTTAAAATAATAAAAAAGAGGTGATGGTAAAAGTAAACATCAAAGGTTCCTATATACAATACTAACAATGCAATAGATCATTGAGAAATTATAAGTTAATAACGGTCAAGAAATCTACAAAGAAATTAATAAACCACGAGATTAATTACGACTAACGAAAAAAATTCAATTCGACTCTGCGAAATTAAAACCCTGCGAAAAAAAGAGCTTGCAATTTCTTCGAATCACGCAGAATTTCCTTTAGTTATAACGTACTTGGTTCAAGATTTCAGCAACGACGTACTCGTTTTAATATCTCATTGAATATCTTGCTTAGTTCAAACCAAGTGTGTTTTTAACGTACTTGGTTTAAAAGCTCACTTGGTTTGTAACATACCTATCAGAGTCAACCAATGATAAAAAATCATTTCGTTTTTAATTCCAAAATCATTATAAAGTCTGGCAATAGGTTAAATATATAAAATATATAATACCTAATTTTTTAGACAAATGGAGAAGACATATTTGATGGTAATGTTGATGGAACCACAATTAAATCAAACAAAGTCGATTTCAAAGCTAAGGCTGTGCGGTTTGTTCCAGTAAATGATGTATCTCTAGGTGAACCTGATGTTGCTCTTAGAGTTGAGCTGTACTCTTGTCCTTGCAAAGAAATTCCACATATTTCAACGACATCTGCAAGACCAAGTACCACCACCACAACAAAAACCACAACAACAAAGAAACCAACAACCACTACAGAAGAACCAACCACTACAACAGAAGAACCAACCACTACAACAGAAGAACCAACCACTACAACAGAAGAACCAACCACTACAACAGAAGAACCTACGACCACAACAGAAGAACCAACAACTACAACAGAAGAACCAACGACTACAACAGAAGAACCAACAACATCAACCACTACAACTACTAAGAAACCAACCACAACTACAGAAGAACCCACAACAACAACAGAAGAACCTACTACAACAAGAGGTAACCATTGAACATTTATTTCTCTGGAGATATTGTTCGTTAATATGTCAGTCAATTATGTTATTGTCCGTGTGAATGTTATTACTGCAGTGTGGAAATCATTTGATTAGGATATCTTCTGAGACACAATTTTTTTCCCTAAGAATAAAGCTAATTTTATTTTATATGTAGTTGTCACCGAAGTGGTTACAGAGCAATCTACTACAGAAAAACAAAACAAAGGTATGCACTAATGTTTCTCTTAGATCTTCAATTAATCTGTTTTAACCATATTTGTGCGGGGTACTGTACAACCTCCGAGATTTCTACATTACTTCTGATCCGCTAATCCTATTAGGCCCAGTTATTGCATTTGAAAACTGCTAACCGAAAAATTATTTCCAAACGGACCCAGAACCATTTTTGGCCCTCGGAACTGGAAATTTTCAACAACAAAAAATTCTTTAAATACGGTATTATTTTGGTCTACAAGGCATTACAACGGTTCTTTATTGTGTAATAGCTGAAAAACCATTCATGATTAGCAAATATAACAAAGTAATTAATTGTTCTAACTAAATTTCCTTTTCACCCTTCCATGTCAGGTTTTCACGGGTACTGCGGTTGGATGCTCAGATTCTGCATGAAATGGTGACCTATGCAAGTATTACATGATCGGATATAATAGAGCCTGGGGAATATTGTGACCAAGTTTCAATTAAAACACAGCAGTAATTCAAAGATCGAATAGCGGTGAGGGTAGG
>JAULBZ010009296.1:0-10111 GCA_032360805.1 Neoturris breviconis | reverse complement strand
GAGGTCAGTAAGAAAATATTTGTATAAGGAACTAATGATCTATTAGTTTTGTCAAAAATGATTAAGCATCCTGTTATAAGTTTCGTAGTTACAATCAAGAAATTCTATTCATTGCTATATTTGTCATTTATCGTACTTTTTCTCAACTTAATCTATTTACACGAATTTCACTGGCACAAATAAAATGTAAGAATAAATGTTTCCCAGATAATCATTTATCGCCGCATTTCTTTAGAGTAATATGTTAGCTCCTCGTAAGAGAGTGAAATACTATATTTGAAATCAATAATAAATGCGGTTAATGACTGATGTTCATTAGGCGGAAAACTTTGCGCGAAAGTCAAAAGAAGACACGTCGTGTAATGTCACTTTTTACCAATAGAATATCTTATTTTGGCTTTGGCGTGGAATGTTCCTACTAATGAATAATACACTTGATATGTAATCGAAGTCAATCAAACTAACTTAGTAAGCCACAAAAATGATTTTGCAATTATGAAATGTTGCTCTTGGATGCCTTAAAGCAAGAATAACAACAAAAATGAGGTCAGTAAGAAAATATTTGTATAAGGAACTAATGATCTATTAGTTTTGTCAAAAATGATTAAGCATCCTGTTATTAGTTTCGTAGTTACAATCAAGAAATTATATTCATTGCTATATTTGTCATTTATCGTACTTTGTCTCAACTTAATCTATTTACACAAATTTCATTGGCACAAATAAAATGTAAGAATAAATGTTCCCCAGATAATCATTTATCGCCGCATTTTCCTAACGCATCTACTCAAAATTGAACTGAGTTATGTACAGTTGCTGTTATATTTCACATAACATGCATATATACAACTAAAGAAAGAAAGACGCTTATAACTGTGCATACTGAAAAAGACGCAATTCTATTTGATCTTGTAAGGTAATGTTGTACCTTACATACATTAGTAAATCAGCTATAAGTCCGAATATATTGGAACGAAATAGTTCTCAATCATATAAAAACTCTTTCAATAAATTTTTCTCAGATTTGGTTAATGCTTTTATTCCTTGTGACTTTCAGTAATTACTTATTTCAAATATTTGTGCCCTATTTCAAGCCATTTTATTGGTCAGATCCAAACAAATTACAGGTTATTTATTGAAACAACGCACAAAAAAGTTCATTAACTGATTAAACCCATCTCATCATAATTTTGGTTAAACTTGTTGCTTTGAGATAAACTTAATACAAGTTCTAATCAAAGTAAAGAATGATTACTTGATGGTTACTTGATTTCTCCATTTTCACCAATTTTCCGGGTCAACGGGATAAAATCGGTTTATTCAAACATAATTATCACATTATGTCGGACTGGAACAACTATTTTGCATTTTATTTATCCTTTAGTGAAAACGGAATAGAAAAAACAATTCTAGTTTACAATTTATCCAATGTCGTATCGACAAATTGAAATATTTGAAAAAAAGATAAATTAATCTGATTTCAACATGGTGTAAATGTACTTCATTGAAAATCTTCAGTCGGCTATATAGTACATTACATTGCTGAAGAATGCAGCTTAACTATACTTTATGCCGATTTATGTTAGAAAAATCCTTCTGATGTTGACTTCTAATCTGTAGCTATTGTTGTCTGTCAGTCTACTTGTGATGTTATCGTTTTTCATGTCCACTTAAAGGTTTTGCACCAGCCATGATGTTACTGAACATCGAGGAAATAAACTGAAATTAATTGTATAAGTATTAGTATGATCCTTATACGTTTCCATCTTATACTTATGGGCCCCAGTTTTTTTAAAGCCGATTAACGCTAATTTAGAATTAATTCTGGATTACCTCTCAAGAATGTCGCGAAATGACAAGTTAATCTATTTTCGAGATATGTACCAAATTTCAGGCCAAAATCTCCAACAGTTTCGGAATGTATTTGTTCTGACTGACTAACAAAATTCCATTCTTGAGTATAAGAGAGCTAAGCCCACTTCCGTATCATACACTAAAAACTTCACAATAATTTTTTTCAGAATATGTTTTTCAACGCAAGAACAATGCCACCTGGGCATTAGAGAACAAAAATTAAAAAATTGTGTTTCTCTTTTAGAAGACTTTATGATAACGAATAATGCCGAATAGGAAGAAACAATATTTGTGTGTCCCCATTAGAATACTTTATCAGAATATATCTTACAAGGAGAGAATAATGAGCAGGGACATAACCTGGGAACATAACTAATAAGTATAGTCTTTCTTTTTAAAGTAATTTATCAATGAATGAACAATTAGAACAGGACACGAAAAAAATGGTTTTACTTGCAAGTTAAATAGAACAAAGTATTTAGGAACAATACGTTAAGCGATGTCAAACCCGCATAAAAAGAAATACTGTAAAGCGTTATTTATTTAGAAATGAATTAGAATGGGAATAAAATTAGGAACTATTTTACAAACAAAAGCAATTAAAGCCGCAAACAAAGAAACAAAATTACGAATACGAGAATAAAATCAAAAATGGACAATATTTACTGTATACGAATTGTCACCATTGTTTTGAAAAATTGATGGTTCTAATTGGACTTTTACACTATTGTGTAAAAGCTTGAACAAAGCAAGGATGCTCCAAATAGTTTCTTAATGGTTTGACCTTGGGATTTATTAATGGTCATGGAGTAAACAAAGCGAAGTGGAAACTGATATTGACCTCGAAAAGTGCTTCAGCTTTCTAGCTATTTGGTGGAATCTTGCAAGTGCTTGTATCAACAATCAGTACAAGCAATTTAAAGCGACTATTAACTTATTCATTCTTTAAAAGGAAAGCAGAAATACCAGTCCAATCAGTAAAATACACTTGTCTTGTCCTTGATGAATGATGAATTAAAAGATTGTAAGTGTATGTCTTACCAGTTCCAGCAAACCCAACTAAAAAGGAAATATAAGATTTAATGGGATAGTTTTGCAACATCTTCAATAACTGCAATACTAAGTATCTCCGTACAACAGTTAATCTTGGTTCTAATAAGTCAGCTTGGCAAGCTTCAGTAAATACATCGACAGCTAGGAGTTGCTGGTTATTACTTCTTACTGGAACCAGACCATAATCTGCAAGAGGCTTGATATTGGTGGTCCGAACTGCCTGTCAATTAATGCTGCTTGTTCTGAAAGTTGAATTGTTGAATGTTTAAAACAATCTATAAAATATTCTTTGAATTTGTCCAAAAGTGCCAATGGACTAGAGATATTTAAATATATTAAGAGAAAGGCACACATGTTTTGCAATTGCCGAGATCATTTTTGCATCATTTCGAGATATCATCCTAAAACCGTAGCATTACATCATCTGATCAGTCTTGTTTCCAGACTTTTATTATCTTGCTTTAATAAACAACCTAGCAATAAGCCTAACCTTTACAATATCTCTTGGGGAATTACGGCTAGTCAGTAATTTCTGACATCAGTGGTAATAAGTAATCCCTAGTATTAAGGCTAATCACTAACTCCAAACATTAGGACTAGTTTGTAACTCGAATATTACGGATACTCATTGAATCCAAGTGCTAGAGCTACTAGGCAATTTGCCATCGCCATCCCAATAGTTCCACCCGTGCGCACTCACTTCCTCTTGATGTGGATTTATATTTACGGGATTTTATTTACTATCTTTAAAACATAATTACATAAATATATTAAAGATATTTGTGAAATATATTCCTATAATTACATAACGTAGTAACTTAATTATTAACAAATCGTTAAATCAAATTACTTATGGGAAATAAAACAGCAATTATATCATCATTAGAGACTAATTAAATATAATCTTGCGCCTTTCTTAATACCACAGCTTTATTATAAGAAGAATTAGTAATGTGCTATTAGTAGTATTTTTTACCCTGTCTCGAAATGATACATTAACTATAACTGTATGTGCATTCTGAAAGTACTTGCTTTCAAAAAAGTTTGTCACCATTCAACATCATCTAGAGTAAGGTCTCGTGAACGACCAGCAAAGGACCAGCAAAAACACCATCAACTATCCGCAATTCCCGAAAACAACTTGCGTTGGGAATATGACTACAAAAAAGTTCCTAGGTAAGATGCTTCTACATATCTAAGACTTTCATAATAAAACACTGATGGTGGTATTTACTCGTGACTTCCACTTGGCTGCCATCTTATCCCAATTAAATTGCAACTGGATAAATAGGCTGACAACTCCGGGGTAATTTCGTTGGTTAGACTTTAACAATACTGTATGATAGGTTTCTTTGTCAGCCGCGTTATCAGCCACTTTCTGCGCTTGTCCTGCACGGAAATAAAATAAATATTTTCAAGGTGGATGAACAGGTAATCGATACACTGTATGTTATTTGTCATGCATTCAGAACTCAAATATTCTCTATGCAGCCTCTGCAGCCTCACATATCGAGGATCTCTACAAAAGTTTCTATTTCGTTGTACCGTACCTGCAAGTTGGCACAGTCATGGCCTTTATAGAATATTTGTAGAGGTACTTTACGGATTGTATGGACATACCTGGCTCAGCATTAATATACATATTTGGTAGAGAACCACAGATTATACAGGACAAACCAGGGATTGTTAAGTTCAATAATATGAACCATAACTGCAAAATTATTGTCTCTACGTTGGTAACTGGAATAACCCTTCGAAATGATTTCAGTAGCATTGCCAATGGACTTAGGGAAGTCTTTACTGCACTTATCAGCAACAATGCATGGTGGAGAACTTGGATCCAAACGACCACATGGTGATTAATCATTACTGATTTGAGGACAACGCCCCTAATCCATAACTTGTGAACGACTAATAGTATAGTGATGAAACTTGGCAGGCTAATAGTGTATCACGAAAGAAATAATTTGAGAAGAATATTTTTTTGCTGATGTCAGCATTTATTTGATGACGTCATCACAAGAATGTTTTAATGGCAAATTCTGCCTAAAATGTGCACGTTGTTAGAATTAATGATTAAAAGAGTTCTTATAATATTTTTCCATTTTGATTTCGGTTTTAGACAGCAATTGTGCTGCTCTTTAAACACATTTTTTAAGTTTTTGACAAAAACATTTCAAAATACCGAAATTATTAACATTTCGGAAAAATCGGAGAAAGAGGGTTATTAACTTTTAGAAGTCTTTTTTTTGACATTCCATGTAACTTGAGAAAGTTTCATGTTATAAGTATTATTCGAACACAAGTTATTGCAAAATGACGAATCGTTGATATATATGGTATTTCACAATGTAGAAATTGGTGGTCTCTGGTTACATGTATAATAAACAAATACTTACGACTGAAGAAGATATTAAAAATCGGTAGCAATGTGCTTCAATCATATTCGAGCGATTCATAGAGGCATAATTTTGCCTGCGAATCTGTATTTCTTTTTTACAATTTATGTCCTATAGGTAGTTGCAAAAAGTCAGAAACTTTCGATACTATCGCTTTAGTTGTTCAGACGTTTTTTTAAAAAAATTGACAGGGGGTAGAGCCGAATTCCCTCCATGTTGAAATAGGATTAAAATAAATTTTCTCCATAGTGGATAGGAAATAACGAATGAGGAATATATATCTGATAAGAATGAAACGGCAAAATGGTCCCAATTTTCACCTTGGTGTTATGTTAGAGGTCTATATCAAAGAGTACATCATAGGATAACAATGATGCAAATAGTTACGCTGTTTTTTGTGACTCTCTGCTCAAAGAATGAATCACCAATGATTTGGAAAGTGGAGGCTCACCATCTCTGAAAATAAAATAACCACAACCTCTTCTTGACGGTCAGATCCAGTTTGCATCACCATGTGCACTTCAGTAGGATTAAAGCCTTGTGCTGTAGCAACATTGTTCTCATCATGTTCCACCTCAGGTATGTTTTTGTAGACACCAGCATACGAACTGAATCTTCTATTTAGATTTTTGATGGTAGTCAAAAACTCAGGAGAAAATACCTGAGTGATGCAATTTTATCTAGGAAAAGCATTGACTGCTTTCTGGATCCTAATTGTATCATTTATTGAAAGCTTGATTCGATTAAGAATGGCGAGGTCCCACCTTATGAATGATCTGACTACAAATACGAAAGCAAAGGGGATCATGATCAGGAGTAAAGTAATGGTAAAGCTGCTGTAAAATTTATGAATGATGTCACGCAGGCTTTGGGCAACAGGTGTAACAGCGGTAAAACATTGTTGCAATTCCGAAGGGAATTAAAGGTTGAGTGACATATTAACTTTGCCACTTTAACAACACTTGCAAGAAATATTGGGAAATGATACAGCACGACAGTATTTATATGGACATTCGTGCTCCAGAGCACCCATGTAGTGAAGGTCTGGTATTGTTAAAAGACCTCGTCGAACAATGCAAAGGTTACTACGTCTTTGAACAATTTGTCTAACAAGTTGTGGGACAATGGTGTAATTCTTAACAAAGTTTGGTAATTGAATCTCACGACTAAGAGGTAGTACAGTTTGAGGAGGTACTGTAGATAAAACGTTGTTCCGGACCAACATCACTTGAGAATAAATAGCCTTGTGAAGGTACAGGATGTTGAGGTAAAGTATTATTTAGAACTAGCTTTAATCCTATTTCAACCGGGCATTTTGGACAAGTTATATCGGAGAAGAGGGAGTGGTGGGATACTCCATTATTTTTGATAGGCTGGTAGAATAACGATGAAAATTGGCAGACTACTAGTGTCAGCACTTAATGATAACATATTCACAAAAACTTTGAAATGGCATATTTTGCTTAAAATGAAATACGACTTTCCATTCTGTTTTCGGATTTAGACTTTAACAAAGCATTGCTAAGCAACATAATTTTCACATAATTTTCAAATAGTATATTTTGTCTAAAATCCATATTTTCTTAGAAATGCGATCAAAGAGTTAACATTAGATAACATTTTTCCATTCTTTTTTCAGTTTTATACATATATTTTGTGGTTCTTCATTATCGTCCAAAAATCCGAAAAAATCAAATTTTTAAACTTTCGGAAATATTAGGAAAAAGGGTTAGTCATGTGATCAACATTTTCAGCAAACACAAATTATTGCAAAATAATGTTTTCGCGATTTATATAGGATTTCTCACATGTAGAAATAGGTGGTCTCGGGGGTATACCCATGTTGTTGGATTCTTTTACGTAATAAAGCTAAAATTTTCACAATTTTGGTCTTATAGATGATTTCAAAAAGTCAGAGAGTTGCAGTTCTATTGTTTTTGTGGTCCAGACGTTATAAATAATAATGTGACAGGGGCGGAATCCGCCCCTGTCCTATATAATAAATGCCGAAAGAATGAAATAGTTACAGAATGTTTCTACCTTCGTTTGTGTTAAAAAAACCTCTAAGTAAAGCTTTTGTCTTCTGAGTAGCTTTCCTGCGAAGATCTTGTACGTGTGGTGAACAACTAAGTTTATCGACTAGCTTTATACTCAACAATGTTACTACATCGGAGCCATTAATAGTTTTATCATCTAGTTTAAAGCTTAATCGTAGTAAGAAAGTTTGTGGCAATTTTCCGATAAAGAAACGTCAGCTTGCTGTACGCGATTTACGGGAAATTTCTCTTATTTTGACTCGTTGTTTTATCAATGCATTATAAAATTTTGCTTTTCCTAGTGCAGAAATAATTCCCTTGCATAAAAAGGTCAATGCAACTGATAAGTCGAACTATAGCCCCATTAGCCGTCTTCCAGCAAAATACAATTTTTTTGAGAGAATCACATTCAAACTATTAACCCTATTATATATGGGCTTTTTTATGTACGTTGAATATATGATTTTTCGTACTTTTCTTCTTTTTATCTTTGCTTAAAAAACATTTTTCTCCTAAAATTCTTTGCATCACCTATTTTGGTCCTGATGACGTCATCATAAGTATTGAAGCCATCAAAAAAATAATCATGCCGAAGAGTTATTATTGTGTTGAACGGGAAAGTTTTGATACTATAACATGTTCCCATCAAAAGTTGTGGAAGGCGAGCACAAAGTGCCCCCTTTCCATATATTCAAAACCCCAAAAACCCATATTGAGTAGGGTTCATATATTTAAGGATCTGTTGAAAGTTCATATATTTATGAAGGATCTGTTGAAAGTAATATCTGTAACTTTGCGGATGACAATACGCTTTCTGTATGCGATATGTCTATAGAGAGTGTTGTGAAAAAACTTGAAAGTGATGTGCAGGCCCCTTTAGACCCGGTTCAGTTTTAATAGCCTAGTCGCAAATCCGTCAAAGTTCCAGGTATTATTTCTTGGTGTTCAAAAAAACACAAACTTATGTCTTAAGTATGTCCTGATTGCTTATTTCATTGAATTCAAAATTTATTGTGAAATATTTCTTTAATAGTAAAAACACTAGGGTGATCACCGTATATATTTTAATAGCCAAATCGGTCTCATCAACACCAGAACTAGTAAACTCCCAATTCCATTCATTTTAAAATATTTAGTTCGTTAGTAGCTAATAAGATTTGAAATACAAATTGAATAAGATGGCAATAGCAATATTGCTATTGCCATCTATCATCCGATAATTATATGGAATTTCCTTCTACAGGAAGACGTTTGTATGACGTGTATAATAATCGTTTAGGAGGCAACTTCATGTTGTTTTTAACATTGTGTAAACTAATATATGATGATCACTCACGCCGAATTCAGAAACGCCAGTATGTTGAAGAGAAGCTTCGTATTAGAAAATATTAGATATATGCGTCTTCCCTCTACAGACTCTTTCTTAGCATGTTTTAATACTATGATGACTGTAAGGGATATTTGCATTCAATAAGTCCTTCATTTCAGCTTATCAAGTTGCGGCATTAAAATCACCATTGACTAGAATATTCTTATAATATCTAGAATAGAAATATATGGCCTCAGATAGACTAGTCAAAACGTTAGCAATGTTTTGCCTAGATGGTTGATAGATGGAAAATTTCAACCACTTTTGCTTCCTATGGTTTAATTCTATAAAAATAATTTGGATATCACTGGCAAACTTAACAGTCATCAAGTTTTGTCTCGGCAATAGACAGTACATCAACTTTACCATTCAAAAGAACGTCAATATCTTGAATCTATGGTGATGACATAACATCACTGATGGAAAGTGATACAACATAGATATGGACTATAGCAAAAGGACAAGGTTTAATACGAAAGGTTGGCTAATCTATTCATTGGTTAAGATATAGCACTACTAAAATGTCTTTGCAATCACAGTTAAAACCTCAAAAGGTTCAAAATTACAAGCAAATACTGATAGTATTAACCGTGGAACACTTCAGCTATCAATAATGTCAATTCTTGCTATACTACTTGAACGATATAAGCTATGTCATTTGTAGCTCTCTATGACGTTACACAGCTTTTTTTGTTTCTGTTGTTGTTGTTGTTATAACAAATATGGTACAAATACAATTATGTGGTTCTGATAGATATCCCAAATAATAGGGTTTTCAATAACTTTGGGAAGGTATTTCATATGTATCAACACAGAGGAATCTCCATAAAGCGGACAACCTATTCCTTGCAAAAAAATGTCCATCTTAGACAGATGTTTGATCATAGAAAGTTGTGGAATGATCGAAAAAAATTAAATCATATTAGTCCGAGCTACTGTCCGTATTAAGTAGGTGTGCACTTTAAAGCATATACCTCTTTTAATTTCTTAGTGTTCTAGTGATAGATCAAAAACATGCCACTTAACACGTTATAACTCTTTGCACGTGAATAATTGTTGATCATGATTATTGATTAAAAAATATATTCCGGATTAAAGGAAGTCATAACATCTACCTTTGGCTGAACTAAATCTACAGTGAAGTATATCTGAGATGGTTATTTTTGTTTTAGTTTTACCATTAATTCTGCAATACATGCATAGCTGTAGTATTAATCCTATTTCTACTTTCCCTGTCATGCTTTCTTTTATACCTTTTGAATGGATGGCATGCATAGTTGTAGTATTAATCCTATTTCTACTTTCCCTGTCATGCTTTCTTTCATACCTTTTGAATGGATGGCATGCATAGTTGTAGTATTAATCCTATTTCTACTTTCCCTGTCATGCTTTCTTTCATA
>JAULBZ010009295.1:0-10111 GCA_032360805.1 Neoturris breviconis | reverse complement strand
CTCTTACTACTACTTCGGAGAGTATGTTTATAAAAAACGTGTAATTGCAAGTTCGTTGACTCAGCCTTCTTCTTCAAGGATATTTTAGCTGCTTACAAGTTTCTTTTTCAGCATCAGTAAATTTTGACTGAGGCTCGGTGATGCTTAATTTCAAACCACGATTCCCCATCTTTTTCTGGGTACCCTCTCCCCTAAATAAGCATGCTTAATTAACGTGTGTTCGGACAATAATATATTATCATACCTGCTTGACTTTTACTTTAGCTAAAGTGACCAAGCAATATTCTACTAGGACAATCAGTACAAACAAAACAGAAAAATTTAGATAGTATTCTTCAAATAGTGGTTGTCGTGAAAATGGTAATCCGGCTTTAATATCAACATTTAACTTCGTAAGTGTGAGCACGACAATCAATGGAATAGCAACACGAGCTGGTACGCAATTATGATCAATCCAAAACGAGGTCATACTAAGTATAACAACCAAATTATATGGGAAATAATCTTGACTGATATAGTATGTGTACGTTCGCTTGATATACAGCGTGAAGAAAAGACGATCGAAATAACCTAAAAGTATACAAATGTATTATCTCCATAGTATGACACAATGACAGTCGACGTTGAAGCGACGTCGAATTCATCTTTCCGACAGTTTTTTAGATTTTTCTAGCACGGTATTTGTAGAGAAGAGTACATAGTTAACGATCTTGTAATTGATTGGGTTATCCATAGTAAAGAAACCAATCAATTGTAACCTCGTTGACATAACACTCTCCTTTATAGCTTTTTTAAAATTCCGTGCAAAGTAAGAAGAACGGCGTTATTTCATAGAGTCAACCTGGTCCCAAAGTCACATGGTAAAAAGTATATGAAAAAAGGTAAAAAAATACTTAATTGCAGCTTGAGCCTCACTCCTTAACCATTATCATCGACTACTATTCAGTAGTTGTTACAGCAAGTCTTAAAATAATTGTACAGTTTTTAATTATGAAGCTGAAACTGTACTCAAAAAACACTCCTCCTTAGGTGATATCCGACAGTTATTTTGAGGTTTGTAAAGACTGAGGCTCAGGCCGCTTCATATTCTTCGTATTCGGACTGTATATTGCCATATATGGTAACTCGACTGTGTACGGAGATATCGTAAAACACCGAACCAAACTGTATGACCATCCCACGGGCTTGTAACGGGTAACTTATGAAGAATAGGATGTAGATTATGATATACTTACTGAAGAAAATTGTGAGCTACCCATTGTTATAGAGTAAAAAAAGGTTCATTCAACCGAAATTATACCAAAATAATGTGTATTTCTTGTTTTTTTTGCACCTATTAATTGGATTCCTTAACAGAAATCATATCGATATCCCTTCTGTATAAGCCCGCCAATATTGACCCGTTTATTAGCCTTCCACATGGGCATATGGAATATTTAATCCCATGGGCTTATTTCCGGATTTTTACGAGAAACGGGTCCGTATTCAGTATTCTTTCACATTGTAATACCTGTTGGTCCATATGATACCACTATTCTGTCTGATTTCATTACGTTAAAATCAAATTCAGTTTTCTGTGTATTCGACACATCTAAACCATCACCTTTCCAATATAAAGTAATTGAATCGTTATTGAATGCAACTGAAATGCAAAACAAATAAAATCAGTACTAAATCAACCAATGTAATTAATCCCTGTTGGCACGTGATGTATTATCAACGTCGGAAAGACGTCGTTTTGGTCACGTGCCCATACCGGGATTGGTTACTCCATAATGAAAAAGTCAACGAACTTGCAATTGATTGGTTCCGCTTACCCGAAGAAATCCCTCAATTACAAGTTCATCGGCGCTCTTCACTCTATAGAGGGTTCACGTGTACCATAAATTAATCTCCACGGATAAAAAAAAATTATGGTACAGATTCCCAACCTCATTACTTCAAATATATTAAATTTTCGCTTTTTTTTGGCCAAAATGTTATTACGTCAAAATATCAATAATCGCAAAATGAGCAATTCTTTCCTATGAATATAAATGGAAAATGTTTAGCCAAACAAAATGGCTACCACACAGTGAACATAGAAAACACATAATTTCCAATAACTTCAATCACTTATATCTCCACCAATATTCATTCTTATGAAGTGAAATGTTTCAGGATGTGTTACTAACAAGATAAATAAATTATAAATATCATTTTGTACTCATTTTGTACTCATTCTGACCTAAATTACATTATTTTTGAAAATATCAATTAGGACCGGTGTTATCATGAGCTTCACAACGTAAAAATACTACCGAATACGATCCGTATACTCTGCAGTATCGAATAAGCGGGAGGGGGGGGGGGGGGACGCCTATTAATTTTTGGATTTTTTTTTTACCCCTCACGCACACAACGCAGTCAACTCGCTAAAAAGCTAAAATCCACGTTAAAAAGAACGTAAAGTTAGAATGAATTAACTAATCGACTAATCCCTACCAATTACCAGCTACGCAAACCGTGGAATAGCGATAGTAAAGCACAAGTGTTATCACTTTTTTTTTAGTAACTATAGAAATTTGCCAACCCCCCCTGCAGAGTATACCCGTATATGGACTGTGTTTCATGATGTGCCGATGTCTGCGAAAAATAGGCTGGGAATGGTAACAGTGTTTGAGATAAGATAAAAAAATCTCTGCGGAGGAGGGATTTTAGAGCATTGCTTCAGGTTTTCTAGCTTGAAGCAATTATCAAAAATCACCCCTCCACAGTAACTTACATGATTCAAATCCAACAGTGCATTTTTGTCGATCGAAAGGAAAATACCAAAAATACATTGCGCAAAACATCTGCAAGTTTATTCTAAATAAAATTAAACAACTGCAAAGGAGAGTGTATTGTCAATAAGCTTGTAATTGGTTGGTTTATTCGATACAAACCAACCAATTAATTGCATGATTATTGATTTTGTGCTCTTCTAAACATCATCAACATTAAAAGACGCGTTTTAGGCATCTACAAGGTAAAATTCGAGCAAAAATTCAAAATTTCTAATTGGATAAAAAGCCTTAAATTTTCGGTAGCAAACCTAAAGACACAAAAAATGGAATATGTTCCAAGAGCCTGGGTACTAGGCTGCTATGAACAGCAGAATTTGTTGAGTTTGCAAAAAGATCCAAGATCTTAAGTCTACTTGGATAAACCTCTGAGGTAAACCTCAAGAGACGTCTAGTGGTCATTTTCCGGTATTGCTTGTCGAAATTCGTAAAATGTCTTATAATTTATGCGATCGGTTGTAGGTGTGAGAACGACGTCTTTGCTATTAGATTTCGCCTGCCTGAGGGAGAGGGGTGTATGTGATACCTGTTTGATATATAAGCATTTACGAAACAAATCTGTGGACGAAATGAGAGTAAATAATCACAGGCTTTGTAGCCTGAAGCTAAAGCTCAAAACTCACTCCATCACAGTGAATATTTATTGAAAATTGTAATTATAATCTTGACGTTACATAAAAGTATACTCAAAAAGTATAAAAGTATACAAATTTCCAATAGACGCTCCATAGTCTGCACAGTCAACGCTGTTTTGTTTTGGTTGCTAGAGAGCACACAGTGGGCTTGTTCATAGTCCGCAGTAATGACTCTAAAACAACGTTTTGAACGTTGTTCTACGTACCTTTTTTTAAGTCGCATGGTTCCATTCTTAAACAATCGAATATATTGATCAATAATATATCGGATCTTCCCGCTACTTTCATCCGGTATCCATAAATCCGGTTGCCACATAAATTCATCCGTTTTTACCGATAATGAAAGTGGTTGATCTCGACTTGAATTAAAGATGAAACGCGTATCTGTCCACTCCAATGTGAGGTCGGTTACAACCTCGTAATACTGTAAATAAAACACATACGCTGAGGTTAAAATAACTACTTATCAATGTGGAGGAGAGATATTTCAGAATATTTTCAGTAATTTTGGCTGAAAATATTCTAAAACATCTCTCCTCCACAGTTATAACCCGCAGTTACTTTAACTCTTGACTTAGCATGATAGACGACCGGATACTCCAGTCTGAACTGTATAATATTGCCATATATAGCAATACCCAGTCTGCATATAGTAATGTCTGGACCGTATTCGTTAATCCTTCACGGTAAAAAAGGTTTTAATTAACACTAGTTTGACACCGTGAATTTTGGAGTCTTACTGTGTAGGCAACAAGCCGAGTTAATTGGGTTAAATTAGTCGAGTAAGTCGTCAATTTTGAGGCATATTTCTACTATTTCCAGTAGTAATAAATGTACCACTGAGGCAATCATACCACAATTTTAACCAATCAGATAAAAATACTATTCAGACTTTTAGTACTCAATCATAATCATAAGCAACTTCATATAAAGCAATTTTCTATTTCTATACATTGGTATGTCAATTCGAAATGCTGTATTACCTTGTTTTTTTTTTTCTTTTTCCATAACAAACCAATGCGTAATATAATTATACCAAGAATCAAGACTTTATATTATCTTTCTTTAAAGAGCGAATATATATCGAAACACTTAGCAATTGTTAAGCAATTTTTAGTACCAAAAATTCCAGTTTGTTCTAAGCAACTTTCAGTACTGGGACCTGACTTTAGTTGCTTATAAATAAAAAAGATTAACGGATTTTAATAACCCCTACGGTAATATTAAATAATATCTATTAATAATAGAGTTTCTCACCCTCTCTCTCAATGGATTCATCTCTAGTATATTCAAAAACACAACAACACGAATGGGTCCACCATCTAAAACATAAGAAGAGATTATTAATACACCTTCGTTTTTTTTCTTATAAGAAACAGCTTTATAAGAAACAATTCTGTATTTACGTAAAAAAATAAGAAACACAGAACTGAAAATTGCAAACGGTAAGAAACAACCATATCTTCGTTTCGCGATTTTAACATCTAAAACAGATGTGTCTATTATTTGGACCAAAAACAGTTTTTTAATTTTGTCACAAACACAACCATTTCATTTTGTATCTTTTGTTAAGAATTTGTGTTTTTTAGCAGTACTCACAGTTTTTCCTTTAAGAATTTAAGAAACAAATAAGAAAGTTTTGATAAAAAGTTACATAAAAGCTACAAAGAAAACAAACCATGTACATTATATAGCATCACAAAGTGTGATGTCAATTTCTACCAATGGAATTTCTTCTTTTGGATTCCGCGCAGAAATTTCCACCTAATGGAAATCAACTGTTAAATGTTAAACGAGCTTGAAAAACTACGGAATAGTCAGTGCTCGAAATAACAGCAAATAATCACTGTGAAGGAGTGATTTTTGAACACAGCTTCAGGCTATAAAACCTGACGCTATGCTTAAAAATCCCTCCTCCACAATGATCATTTGCTGTTATTTCAACAACTATATTGTTGCGAATATATGGCTATAGAGTACAGTCCCTATTCCGAGTTATTAGTAACCGTACCCTGTGGTCTTTTACACCGTGTCATAATAAGTGAATATCACGGTTGTGTTTCATACCAAGTCATAATAAGTGGATATATATAATGCATCACATAGACATATAATTACCTTTAGGTGGTGGGACATGTTTACTAAACTTTGATAGATTAAAAGTGTTTAAGATGTCTGTAGCTTCTTGACTTGTATGTTGTCGACATCTAAAATCAAACAAGAATGATATCAAATCCACAAATCACCTGGTGAGTAAAAACTTGTTCAAAGTCTTCAGTAAAAACGCTAGAACAACGTCATTCGATGTTGTTGTAGGGACTTTATTGCTGATTTTAAACAAGTTTTTGCCCACTAGGTAATTTAGCACTCATATGAAAGATGGTATGTGTAATTTTGGCTTTCACATCAAATTTTTCACCTCGTGGTTATCAACCTCAATATGCAAATATAGCAGAATAAAAATGTTTTCATATTTGCTGTTATTCTGTCATGGATACCCAGGGCACACAATGAAATTGAACAGTTTTATCAACGTATAAGAAAAGTAGTATCTGTAAATAAAATACTAATTAAATAATGGCCTTTCGAAGAGAAGAATCCATACAGGTTCATTGACACCCTTGTTTGCAGATACTATTTACGAATAGCTCAACTTTGGGTTTTGAACATACCCAAATCACCATCATTCGACAGAAGAACAAATAAACCATAGGAAGTAGTGATTATTGAGCAGAACTTCAGGCTTTGTTATGGAAAGTTACAATCACGTTTCCAGAGTCTCTTGCCTTTTCGAAATACGGAGAGCGGAAAAGTTATGCTCAAAATAACTCAACACAATGATTATTTTCTCATAACTTTTGAGCAGTGAATCACTATTCCTATTGGGCAAAAACTTGTTCAAAGTCCGCAGTAAAGACGCTAGAACAAAGTAGAAAACACGTTGTTCTAGCGTCTTTACCGCGGACTTTGAACAAGTTATTGCCCACTGGGTTCTATTATTAACTTAAAAAAAAAGCTTGTATTAAAACTCCCCCTGGAGCCATAATTAGCCTCGATCCCCGTTAAAAATGCGCAACCCAAATATGTAGCAAAAAAAAATGTACCTCACAAATAATGGAGAGAAGATTAAAAAACATATTAACAAAATCGATGGAGTCATTTTGTTGTTGAAATTAAAAAATTCGTATCTTCAATCATGCTTCAATGCGGTATGTAACAGCAATGAATTACTAGAAAACCATACTTTGAATATATTAATTTTTTGAAGAAACGTATTAATAACTTATTCATGATCTGAATGAAATGGATGAAGGTTGATTTCCACGAGGCGAAAATTCGCCGCGAAAGCCAAAAGAAGACATTACATTGGTATAAATTGATGTCACACTCAAAGTCCGCAGTAAAGACGCTAGAACACCGTCGTTTGGACTTTGTGTGTGACGTCGATTTATACCAACGGAATGTCTTCTTTTGGATATCGCGGCAAATTTTTCGCCTCGTGGAAACCAACCTTAGCTTAAAGGAGCACTTTCCCGTGTTTGTTTACATTCGATTTTTGAAAAGCAAATCCGATAAATAAGTCCCACATTTTATTTAATATGGTCGCAATATAAAGCAGACCGAATATATATCAAAGAAACGCGCAAATAATGTAAACAAACAGAAACTTGCAGTTTTTGTTCTGCATGCCGTAAGGAACGGACGACTACTGTACTTATTTATATAAAAAATAGCAACAAAAAACAAGATGGTATAGACTCCGTATCAAATATGTATCGATCTTGCAACTTATTTTTTTATTTTCTAAAATAATTTACGTACTTATATACAATCAATCGTCAATAAATAACAAAGTTTAAAAAAAGTGTCCCCCCAGCACAGTCAAACGGCGTTGGATCAATAACGACGACGTCGGTTCAAGTTTGATGTCGTCGGCGACATTAATTCAACGTTGTTTGTCAATGATGAGAGTGCAGAGATTATATTAAAGACTTTTAACAACATATAAACTTTCAAAACATATGCCAGTGGGGATTCGGCATCTAATCAACTGTTGGTAGGTTCCTACACTTCTATGCTGGACTTATGATGGACTCTAAGAAATTTATTTGAGAATTAAAAATCACATAATTAAAAAATTATCCATTGAAAAAAAGAAAGAGAGACAAACCATTCATAAAAGATTATACAGGGTGACCAGGGGTTTATAATTTACATTTTTAGGAGTGCAGTATCTGTGATAAAAAAGGTAATAACTATCTACGATATTTCGTTTCATTGGTTCCTTCATAAGCAAGAAAAAGGTCGTCATATATATTAAATATTTTCAAGTATATAAATATTATTTATTATTTTTTCTAGGATATATAGCTATGAAGCTGAAGGAAGATTCAAACGCTTTCACATGGAATATTTCACCTAGTGAAAATTAAGCTTTAAGCTAGGTTTACACTTTACAATTATTCGGGTATATTCTGTCCACTATCTTGAAAAATCGGCTACGACTCGGAAAGAGTACAGAGGTTTCGAGTTGTAACCGATTTTTTCAAGTTTTCAAGATGGTACACAAATTCGGCCCGAATAATTGTATAGCGTAAACCTAGCTTAAAGGTCACTTTTCACCAGGCAAAATCCGTGTTAAAGCCATAAGAAGACATTCCATTGGCCGAAATTGTCGTGATTATCTATGGAGAAAAAGTGTTATGTCAACGAACTTGCAATTAATTGGTTTCTTCGATACGAAGAAACCAATCAATTGCAAGATCGTTGACTCAGTACTCTTCTAGAGATATATAGGTCATATAGCTAGTACGTCATGATATGCCAGGTCAAAAGTGCTATAAAAACTTTGAATGTGAAGATTTTCTCTGGATGAAAATGATGAATGCAGAATAAACCAATGAAAAGTGTATTTTCAATACTCATATAAATTCGAGCAAATAATTAGATTACGTCACTATCAGTTCGGATTCAAGAGATTTAACCACGCGTTGGAGAAATGAAAGAATATTACACCAGGAGAACATTCTTCCTCTGCGTTCTCCATCGCAGAGGAAACATTCCTTGGGATCGAATTATCACCAGTCATAACAATAGCAAAACGACGGAGAATACGCTCCATAACACATTGTTTGTCATCAAACTGTAATAAACGAGGAAATTATACCTTTTGTGATTGCACTCTAATCTCAGAAATAAGTTCCCATAGAACAAATAATTCCACAGAACATTGTAAGACACTGTCATCCAATCGTCATTCTTCCCGTAATAGTTGATTTCCACAAGGCGAAAAATGTCATGTGAAAGCCAAAAGAAGACAGATCTGTGGTACAATTGATGTCGCACGATGGCATATCTTCTTTTAGTATTCACACAAAAATGTTTCATCTAGTGAAAATCCACCTTAAGGTATATAACCAATGAATAACATTATGGTCAAGCGATGTCCGTCTATAGAAGTATTAGTTGAATGGAAATATCTGATTCATTTTTCAAATTTTCAACAGTAGACACCGTTTATCTTAACCCTATTAGGCCAGGGGTATTTTAAGATTTTGTATAGCCAGGCTGGGATGGGGGGTTAATTCCAAATTTGTTTTTACCAGGTGCTCAAACACCAGTGACCATGACAACACCGCCTTAGTTAGCTCAATAAAATCCTTCTTTGTATACTATGTGTGGCAGGCTAAAATCCTTCTTTATATACTATGTGTGACAGGCTAAAATCCTTCTTTGTATACTATATGTGGCAGGCTAAAATCCTTCTTTGTATACTATGTGTGGCAGACTAAAAAAACATGGGATCCTTCTTTGTATACTATGTGTGGCAGACTAAAAAACATGGGGTCTGATTGATTGCACACATAAAAAAGGATTGGCTAGTTTGAACTGCATTGATAATTTTAAAGGTGTTAGCTACTTTTCTAACTCATAATTTAGAAAATTAAAAATCTTACTTTTGATAAACACGTGATGAAGCATTCCATTAATTTACATATGTCCTGAAAAGAAGAATGTAGCACTACTTAGTAAGCTCACATATATTGCTACAGAGCACAATGAAGATAAACAACTACTAACAAAGTAAAAAATAATAAGCTAATATATACAAATTTTTCATGCTCTAAATTTATATTACTGCACAGAATTGTTTAGAAGGTTAAGTTCCTTAACCGCTGTTAATTACGAAGGTCTCGCAACCGTGTTTACATTCTACGAAGGTCTCGCATCTGCGGCACCATTTTAGAGTATTCGTTTCGGATCGCTTATCTCATTGTTTATTCCTTTTGTATAATCCTTCGCAGCTTGCCCCTTTCCACCCACCCTGGGTTAGTCTTCAGACCAATGAGCTTCTCTAGAGGTCTTATTCTACCATTGCTCTTCAAGCACAGCACAGCTATTAGTTGCTCAGTATTTATGAGCGCTATTTATGAATTGTACATAGTTTCTTATAAAAGAAAGGAAGGGGTGTACTCGTTGCTCTTGGCTATTTATTTACTCATTTAAACTCATATCAGGTTTCCATGTCCCAGAGTTACACATTTTAGATCCTAGACAAGGTTGTCTATGGGGATCAAACGCGCAAGGTCCTTGTAGACCTTGGGTAAGTTCAGTCAGGCCCGGCCCTTGTAGGTCGGTTTTTCAGATGGTCCA